>CAUYRT010030928.1:0-29520 GCA_963574885.1 Lepilemur ruficaudatus
TTTTTTTTTGAGACAGAGTCTTACTCTGTTGCCCAGGCTAGAGTGAGTGCCGTGGCGTCAGCCTAGCTCACAGCAACCTCAAACTCCTGGGCTCAAGCGATCCTCCTGCCTCAGCCTCCCGAGTAGCTGGGACTACAGGCATGTGCCACAATGCCCGGCTAATTTTTCCTATATATTTTTAGTTGGCCAATTAATTTCTTTCTATTTTTAGTAGAGATGGGATCTCGCTCTTGCTCAGGCTGGTTTCGAACTCCTGACCTCGAGCGATCCGCCTGGCTCAGCCTCCCAGAGTGCTAGGATTACAGGCGTGAGCCACCGCGCCCAGCCGAATGACAGGATTTTTGAAGAGCTAGGAGCTTCATCTGTACACTACAGCACTTAAAATGACCTGTTTGCTCATTTGACTGCGTTCCCTTCTTTCTATGAGGGCAGGATCTCTGTCTTATTCATATTTATGATTTCTGCTATATAATAAGTGACAAAGAAATGTCAATTTAAACTGAATAAAACATAATTATTGTTTTCCTTAAAGAACATGAGCCTCAACATTCTAAGGGTGAGAGAAGATATAAGACAATGCAGGTCACCAGTGCTCTAAACTGTGAGCAAAGTTGTATGGGAATTCGTTCAGACCTTTAATTCACTTGGCAACTATTTATCAGGCATCTGCTAGGCACTGAGCATCTGATTGTAAATAAGAGAGGCACTGTCTTTGGTTTTTACGTGGCCCACTTCTCAGCACTTCCATCATTATGTAACCAGTCTATGCTACCAACATCTTTTGCTTGGATTGTTGCAATAATCCCCTGCGGTAATCCTAACTCGTCTCCCTACTTCCACTCTGCTCTGCTCTCAACTGTGTCCGGGGAGATCCCATGAAAACCCAAGTGAGAGCATGTCACTCCCCTGCTATGAAACCTCCAAGGGCTTCTCATCTGCAGGAGAGATTTGCAGAAATGGCCACAATTCTTTAAATTTCTTCTATCAGGAGGGGAAGTCTATTTCTCAACCCATTGAGTCTGGGCTGGCCTTGATCTTCGGCCAATAGAATGTGGCAAATGGAACCTTGTGCTATTTCTGAGCCTGGCTTGCTCTTACTCTTGGAATCCTGCCACTGCCACGGAGACAAGCTCAGACAAGCCTGTTGAGGGGTGAGAGACCATGTGAAGGAAACTGCCCCGGGCAAGGCCATCCCAGACCAGTCCATTATGAGCCTGACTGGAATAGCCCAGCCCAGCCTCTACCAAAAGAACCTTCCAGTTGACCTACAGACTCATGACCTAAATAAGTAGTTTAAGCTGTAGAGTTTCTGGTGGTTTATTAGGGAGCAGAAGCTAACTGATAACACCATCTCATTCAGGGAGAAAGTCAAACTTTTTGTTTTGCTAACTATATCCCCTAGTGATTAGAGAATTGCCTGGCACATGGTAGCTGCTCAGTGAACATTTGTTGAATAAATTAATAAATTCATAAATGGTGTTAACATTCTAATGAGAGAAGCAGGAATAAAAAATCAAGTCAATAAACTAATGAAACAATTAAAAAATTGATGAGTGTTACGGAGGCAATGAACAGTAGCTGAGGTTGAGAATAAGAGTGCCGGTGGGAGGGTGGGTCCTCCACACACTCCCCATTTCTTTCAGAATAAAAGCTAAAATCCTTGTAGTGGCCTCCAAGACCCCTGTTACCTCGCTGACCTCATCTCCTGCCATTCTCCTGCCTCTCTGGTCCAGCTTGCCCGGCCTCCCTGCTGTTGCTCAAACGCTCCAAGCACACTCCAGCCTCACGTCCTGGCTGATCCCCTTGCCTGGAACGTTCTTCATTGAGACACCCACGTCATTCACTCCCTCCCTTCCTCCAGGTCTCTGTCCAGATGTCACCCTTTCGTCAAGGTCTTCCTGACCAACATACTGGCCCGCAGCATCCCTTAACTCACAGCCCTGCTTTATTTTTCCCCATAGGAAAGGAATGTTGTTTTGCTCAATTTACCTTTAGGACAATACTGTCTTAGGGTCAAAACTCAGCCAGTGGATACTAAATCCTAAAATTAATACTAAATCCTAAAGGGGCCCTAAATCCTAAAATTAATCAAGGCAAGCATTTGGCTTTGAGGCATACTGGGAACAAGGCAAAGTACCTTTCTAAAAAGCCAAAGTGCCCAGGTGAGAGTTGAATTGCTCACAGAGAACTCTACCAGTGTACTCACGGCAAGGCTGGGAGTCCCTGCAAGTCACAGCCCTGGCAGGTAGCATACTTACACTTTGCTCAGGGTATTCTAATCTGTGTGCTTATTTATTTCTTGCAACAGCTCTAAGAGGTAGGCAGGGCAGCTTTTATCATCCTCCATTTACAGATAAAGATAATGAGGGTCCCAGAGCTCGAGTGAGGTGCCCAAGGCCACAGGCAAAGTGGTAGAGCCGGAATTCAAATCGTGGTTGGGCTGACTCTAAGTGCAGTGCTTGTTTTACTATTTTTCACTGTTCCTCCATTCTGGGCTGTGACCTGGTGACCTTGAATCAGAAAGATCCGGAGCCCACCTTGAGCTCCTGAAAGACCCTCAACATAGAGGACGTCTTTTCTCTAAAGAGAGTGAAACACTCTGCCAAGAGGCACAGGTGATGAATGAGCTTTTAGAGCAGCGATTCCAGGGCCTCCCCTGTGGCTTTCAGGTGGACCACGGCCTCTCACCTCTCCTGTCCACAGTCAGGGAGGAGCAAGTCCTGGGGTCACTGTATTCCCAGGGCTCCCCGAGGCTGGCTGGACTGTGATCCAGAGTGAGGAAAGCCCAGCACAAGAAAAAAGGATGGGCAGCGGCTTTCAGTTGAAAACCAGAAAGAAATTCCAGTCTCACTGCTTTATTTTGGTTTAAAAATCAGGTCTTGTGACAATGGAAACTTCTTCCCAGTTGTCCTCTCCTCTCAGCCCGCGTCGACAGAAGACGGACTTGCTAATTCTGGCTGGGGTTTTTCCCTGCCTGAGCTGTTTTTCTCTTTTATCTTCATCAATTGAAGAGAGCTGCTCTGCCTTTCAAACTGTCGGAAGCTATCTGGGGTTTTGTGTATTTTTTTTTTTCTTTCACATAGTTCTGTAGGTCTTTTCCCAGATATGTATTTTCTCTCAAACTAACTTCTAACTTGTTGAAGTTTCCGCCCATGTGACTTCCAGCGTGAGTTACCAGAAACCACAAGAGAGAGAGTGCGCGCAAGCCCCAAAGAGAGCGACATGTCCCTGTGGGGAGCAGTCCCCCTGCACCCCAGAGCGAGGAGGACACAGGGGTCGGAGGTGGCTGCAGGGCAGGCGGAGGAGGCAGCTGTGGAGGGCGGTGGGCTGGGGGCCCAGGAACAGTCAGGAAGGAAGGCCAGCTGGTGACAAGAGAGCCCAGAGGTGCCTGGGGCTGTGTGTGAGAGCCCGGAAGATTTCAGCCATGCCTCACAGCTCCGACAGCAGTGACTCCAGCTTCAGCCGCTCTCCCCCTCCTGGCAAGCAGGTAGAGTCCTCCTTTCTTTCTCTCATACCTTCTGATTCTTCTGGGGGGGCAGGAAGAGTGGCAGGCTTCCTTGTCCTGCCCCGGAGAGCTGAGGAGCAAGGAAGTGGCTTGTGGCATGAGCGCGCTATTAGACTTAAGACATGGCATTTGCAATGAAGCTGTGCATATTGGCGGAGACCCTCATCCCTCCACCCATTCTGCCAAAGCCCTTTTCCTGTCCACCCGCGATGGTGCCCATTGCCTCTGCCTGACCAGGGTTCCCAGCCCATGAAGCTTTCTAGGAAGCAAAGAGGTGGATAAACATCAAAGAACCCAGAGGAAAGGGTCTCCTGTTCTCCAATGCAGTAGAAATCTGAGAGGAGGAGTTTTCGAGTGGGCTGCCGGCATACACAACCCAAATCCTAGATATGTAGTTTCCCAGGAGGGAGCCAACAGGGCAGGAGAGAAAAAGGGCCAGGGAACAGTTTAAAAAAAAAAAAAGTCAAGTTAGCAAGTGCAAGTTAGAAGGAGGAACGGAAGAGGAACACCCAGGCTAGCACAGAAGGACCTGTCTGCTCGGACACTGCCTCTGTTACTAGCACAGCCCGCAAGGAAGGATGCTGGCCAATACCTCTTTCCTCTGTGGCGTCTGGACAGGAGGAAGGAAATGAATGAGAAGGTGGCTGTGGAAACGCGTTGGAGACATTTGCTAGCAGTTTATCTCAGCTCTGGGGAAACCAGGGAGATTGAGGTAGGAATTCTGGAGGCATTGGAAGTCTTGATTTTATTTCCAAGCCAGAAGTTAAAGCTAACGCTAAAGTTAAAAAAGTTAAAGCTGAAGCTAAAGCTTTCAGGGTTGTCAAAAACTGGAGCACCTGACCACCTCCACTTCTGGGGCTTTCTCTTCACCACACTCTTGATATTCCTTGCTGTAGGGAGTCCCATTCTTTCTCACCCAATGTAATCAGTGGATTGAAATCTTCTCCACCTTTGTGGCTTAAAATCTGCGTTCTTTCCTTAGCGAAGATATCCAGGAGGGCTTTCAAAATGCCGCAGCCAAAATAAAAGTATTTGAGCACCTGATGTAGCATCTACCATAAGCTGCTAACGACAGAGCAGCAGGTTGGAAGAGCCCGAGTGGAGACCTCTACAGGGCAAACAATCTAATCCTCTGCCCAAGATGGTATCAGAGTGGCTCTGACTGCCTGGAAGTTTGTGCTCTTCTTAGGAAGGAAATTACTCATGGCTTCCATGGTAACCTGGTGCCCCATCCCCCTTAGAGGAAGAGCACGTCCTCCCTATCTAACCCAATGCCTTCCTTCCGCAATGTCCTGGAAGTATGGGACACGTTGGTGAGACATATGCTTGCTAAGCTTGGAGCTTTGCCCTAGGATCTGTCCCCTCTAGCCTCTGCGGGGCGTGAGAAGGAACAGGGCAAGAGTTACAGAAGTGTTTCATGCAAATGCCTACACTTATCCAGCAGCCTCTGGGGGAGAGCTGGAGCTAACCTCTGCCCAAGCACAGGACATGCCCATCCATGGGTGTCATCAGAGAACACCCAAAGGGCCTGCATCCTCCAAGCATCCATCCACTGTCTGCCACATCCAGGCCACCTCCGCCATAAACATTGTTCTTCTTGGCGTCTGGTTTTTATTAGGTGATGTGCTCATTGGGGCCGTCAAAGGTGGCTGAGCACAAGGAATTGAGTGAAGGGGAAGAGGAGGCAGATCTGGGAAGGGCCCTGAGCTCAGGATGCAGCAGCAGACCACATGGGGTGCAATACAGTAGTTCGGCTAGTTGGGGTCGGGAGGATCTTGGAAAGGCATCAGACTTGGCACAGGTGATGTAACACTCTGTGGTGACTGTGAGCCTCTGGGCAAGCTCTTAGGGCCTCAGTTTCCTCACATATAAAATGGAAATCATGATACCCACATCACAGCTTAGGGAATTCAACAAGAGCGCTTCTGAAAGAGCAGTTGCAGGGAGGTTGGCACATAGCAGGTGCTCAATAAGGTTTTGAGAAAAAGACAACAGCTAAAAGAACAGCAAGAAGATTCTAGGCCAAAAAGTGACAGGGTAAGGGTGGAGCAGCCCTGAGGAAGAGAGGTGATAAAACACACTTCATCGTCTTAACCATTTTTGCTGAATGCAGCCCTATTGAGGCTTCAAGATAGCTTGTCTTTTTCCTGTAGCTTTTGGCCAAAAAAAGTCCTAGAGAACTGAGGATGCATAACAGGGCATGGGGGACAGCTCCCTTTCGGGTGCAGGCTTTTGGCAAATAGGGATGAAGCCAGGGCAGGATGGGTAGATGGATACTGTGCACTACGAGAGCCTGTGGCAACCCAGAAGGGAGGAGCAGACTTGCCTAACTCTCATCATCTCTGCTTCCCAGGACTCATCCGATGATGTGAGAAAAGTTCAGAGAAGAGAGAAAAATCGCATAGCCGCCCAGAAGAGCCGACAGAGGCAGACACAGAAAGCTGACACCCTGCACTTGGTGAGTGTTCAGATCTTTCTTCAGCCTCTTGAGCCTTAGGCTTTGTTCCCCACCAGCGGGGAACCCTCAGACCATAGCTTTGATTCTGGCTGCATGGGGATGGAGATGTGGTGGGTGGGGAGCAGAGGGTGGGGGCTGTGGGGCGAGGTGGAGTGGGGAGGCTCTCCTCTGAGTGCATTAAGAAGGTTCTGCAGCGGGGAATGGGCCAGAAGGCTGAACAGAGAAAATAAGCCTTTCTACCCTGGCAAGGCTCAGGGGCTGGATGGGTTGAGTGTGGGAAGCCCAGAGGCTGAGAAGAAGGCAGAGCCACCTGCTCAGGGATACAGCACCTCTAGAGAACTCCATCCTTTACAAGCCATTGAGAGCGGAAGGCAGGACTGTGTTTGGAGGACTTTAGAAGGCCTTAAGTGCTTTGGGGAGCCCATTATCTTGCAGTGCTAGGATCACACATAGTCTCGTCCCTCAGGAGGCAGCTGGGCAGCCATCCATCTCCCCCTGCACTGGGGACAAGGAGGTCTTCAGGGTGCTACATCTTATTCCTCTTTTCTGAGCATCATTAAAGATTTTTCTTTTTTTTTTTTTTTTTTTTGAGACAAGGTCTCCCTCTGTCACCCAGTCTAGAGTGCAGTGGAGTCATGATAGCTCACTGCAACCTCAAACTCTTAGGCTCAAGTGATTCTTCTGCCTCAACCTCCTGAGTAGCTAGGACTATAGGTGCACGCCACCACACCCGGCTAATTTTTCCATTTTTAGTAGAGATGGGGTCTCGCTCTTGCTCAGGCTGGTCTCGAACTCCTGACCTCAAGCTTTCCTCCCACCTTGGCCTCCCAGAGTGCTCGGATTACAGGTGTGAGCCACTGTGCCTGGCCCCAGTAAAGTTTTATTTTGAAATTTTTGTCTCTAATGATATCCCCCGGGAGGTCTGTGAAAGTTGCAATTTCAAGTGCACTTGTGTGGGATGGTCGTCATCCTGGTTGAGTTGCCTCTAGTCCCAAATTTTTGTAGAGAGAGCCGTGACCCCTGGCTTGAGCAGGCCAGGGGCCTTGGGCAGTGCCGAATTGCAGTTCTGCTGGTGGCCCTAGGCAGTGTTTCTGGGTTCTGGCTGTGAGCTTCATAAAGCAATGCTTCCTCCTCATCTCTTACCTCACCGTCACACCTCTCCTCACTCTGCCCCTAATTTGCTTCTTGTTCAACGAACTCTTACTTCACTGGTTCCTTCCTCTTCCATCCCCTCATCCCTCCTTCTAGCAACCAAAGGAGGGGAACCTGCAGCTTTGGCGCCACATGTGGCCTTCTGGATCCTGGAGTGCAGCCTTTTGACTGAATCCAAATTTTAAAGCCCAAATTCTTTTAATAAAGGGATTGTTCTGTGAAGTTTGGATTCTGTCGAGAGGCTGCACTTGGGGATCTGGAGGGCCACGTGTGGCCTTGAGGTAATCCGATCCTTCCTCCTGAAACTTTCCCAGACCTCTGATATCCTAGTGATTCCTTTCAATGGAAAAAGTGCAATTGGCACCAAAACGAATAAGCTTGTACTTACTTGGACAATTAGCATGGCAACCAGCCAGTTAGTGTAGCTGTTTTAACCTTACCAAGAATAAGCAAGGTGTAGTTTTAGGGGGGGAAAACTCTTTTAGCTGCGTGAGGACACAGAGCAAGCCACACCATCTCTGACTGGATGCTTGTGTTTTATTTGAAATGTACATGGCATTTCCTCCATTGCACAATGACATGGTTTTAAGTCCATAAATAGGTGTTAAATTGTGAAAAAGAATGAATGAGCAGCAAGTCTGTACCAACTGTGATGGTCTAACGTCAAGTTGTGGGTGGCCAGCCTGCTGGCATGTTCTGTGATTTCATTGCTTAGGGGCTCACAGCACTCTGGTTTACTGTTTTAAACTTGAATATCTATGATTCCTTGTTTCGTCTCTATCAAAGTCTGATTCTGATTCAGTATTCTTTAGAGCAAGAAAACAAATCAATGAATAAAAATTAAAAAGAAAAAAAAAATCTTCCTTCTGTGCAAGTAGACATGTCCTGAGATTGGCAAACTGCCATTAGCTTTATTATAAGTTTGTAATATTGTTTTGTTTAAAGCGGAAAGTTTAAGTAAGCTCAGTGGCTCAGCAGTCAGGGCAGGGTTTGATTCCCGATTCTGCCACTTACTGTCTAAGCGACTGACCTCAGAAATGTTCTTCCCCTCCCTTAGGCCTTATCTAGAAAATGGAAATTTTCAGTAAATACCTCATGGAGACAGTGCATGTAAAGAGCTCAACACTGTGCCTGGCATAAAATAAATGTTTGGATTTATTGCATACTTAAAAAATTAACTATGATAAGAGTAATAGTTATTATAAGCAGCAAGATAAATAACCACAAAGATTGTGCACATGCACACATACACACACATATATTTAATCACAGAATGTTGAGGTTGAAAGATTTCATAAAGTCTAAGAGGTTCAGATGCACATTTGATGCCGGGACTCCTCTACAACACCCCCAGCAAATGACCCCGATGTACACCTAGTCACTCTAGTGATGGGGAGCTCCCTCCCTCCGAACATACAAACAGAAGACTCCTCCCCATCTTAAGCTGCACCCCTGTCTCCCTGTAAATTCAACCCACTGGTCTTTGTCCAATCCCTTGGGGATGTATCAATGAGGGTGAGATCTATGTCCCTTGGCTGCAGCAATGTTTTCAACTCTGACTCAATGGTCCCTCTCTGTAAGATGAAAGTCAGAACCAAAGGATTTAGCCCATCTATTGACACTAGTCATGACTACATTGGGATCATCTCCGGAGCTTGGGGGTCCATAGAGCCCCCAGTCATGTAGTCAACATGTCCACACCCACACCCCAGCCTCAATCTCTAGAATACTCCTATCTTCCCCAACTCCTCCCACCTCCTTTCTTTTGAGCGCCGCAGCAATCATCTTTCCTTCTTGCCTGGTGAGCGGTCCCGTCAGTGTGGACGTGGCAAGCCCACGGGCTGCTGTCCACGCACCTTCTGGTTCTTGGCTTCAGATAGAAGCCTTTGGCAGCAACGTGTCAATCTGCCACCATCAAACAGAGCGTTTGGCTGTGGTTTGGAATCTTCATTTTCTCTCAGATGACAGCCACCCATCTTCTCTGTCCATTAGCCTCTGAATTTTGTTTGTGATTCAGGTGGAAACTCGGCTGGTTTACCCCCAGTGTCTTTCTGCTCAGTGCTCGGGTTGCCCTGGCCTCCTCTCTGTGCTTGGCTCCAGATGCAGAGGTTCTGGAACCATTCTCTGGCCCCCAGACATCGTCACAGGACTCATCTACCAATACCTTACAGACCAGGGTGTGGGAGCCAGATACTGAAAGTACAGTATCAAATTGGGACCACAGTCAGGTTAGGGTTCCAGCCTCATACATACTGGGGTAATAGTTTAACCATTTCTTGGTTTCAACTTTTGTCAGTATTATCTACCTTAAAATACCAAAACAATTATCTTTGTTCTCCAGCGAGAGTGTGGGACGCTCACTATTTAACATTGTCAGTATCTGTCCTATAAATGGCTTACATTAAGACACTATGCATTGATTGCTTTTAAAATAACAAAGTAGGGAATGAGCCTCTTTTCATGATTGTATTCCCACATCCCCCAGCGTTGACTACCCCAACATAAAATGGATCCGATGATTCTTTTCATAATTGTGACAGCAACAAACAGAATCCACATTTTGTTTTCATTCTCCTTTGGTTGAGCATCTCACACAAGCACCTAAGGCACTTAGTTCCTTTTCTGCAGACAAATATAGGGTCCATTAGGTATAGCACAGGCACTGATTGAAAATGAGAAAGGCAGCCAGACACAGTGGCTCACACCTGTAATCCTACCACTCTGGGAGGCCAAGGCGGGAGGATCGCCTAAGGTCAAGAGTTCAAGACCAGTCTGAGCAAGAACGAGACCCTGTCTCTACTAGAAATAGAAAAATTAGCCAGGTGTGGTGCGCACGCCTATAGTCCCAGCTGCTCGGGAGGCTGAGACAGGAGGATCGCTTGAGCCCAGGAGTTTGAGGTTGCAGTGAGGTATGATGATGCCACTGTACTCTTTCCAGGGCAACAGAGCAAGACTCTGTCTCAAAAGAAAAAAAAAAAACAAAACAGAGAGAGAGAAAGGCAGAACTTGACCAGTTAGTATCTAAAAGATATCAGTAGCTGATAAGCGGGTCCAAGATAGTCAGCTGCAAAATGATTAGAAGTAATAACACAGAGAATGCAGGTTCCAAAAGTAATACAAAAAGTAATAACTTATCCATATGTAAACAATAACCAATTTGAAAATTTAGTGGAAAGAGAGATTTCACTTATAATATCAACAACAACAACAAATGGAAGGAAGGAATAAATTTAACAAAAAGTATGAAGCATGAAAGATTTTTCTTTAGAAGAAAACTTTAAAATTATCCTAAATGTCTTTCTAAAAGATTCAAATAATTAGAAAAGATTCAAATAATTCAAATCTAGAAAGATTCAAATAATTATTCAAATAATTAATTCAAATAATTAGAATCTTTCTAAAAGATTCAAATAATAATTGCTGTCTTACGTAAAGACAGCAATTTTCCTTAAATTAATCTATAGATTTAATGTGATCCCAATAAAAACCCAAATAGAGTTTTCTGGGATTTGGGAGTGAACTAGATTAGCTACTCTAAGTTTCCAGTGAAAAAGCACCATGTGCAAATTGCCAGGAAAATTCTAAAGAAGAAAGGTAATGAAACAAGATTAGCTGACCAAGATATTAAAATGAACTACAAACATAGAAATCAAAACAACGTGGAAAAGACAGAACATTGAGCAGGGCAGAATATAGAAACAGACCCAAGAACAAATTGAAATTTTAAGACCCAGTCTGTCAATTCCTAATACATAAGTTCAAATTCAAAAGGACCAGGATGATATTTCAAACCAGCGAGAAAAGCTGAGTTATTCAATAAATGGAGTTGAGACAATGGGCTAGTCACTTGGGGGGGAAAAAAAAGAAAAAGAAAAGCTGGTTCCTTCATTTGTTATGTAACACATGTACACAGAATAAATGTAACATTTTTTTAAAAAGGAAACTAAAGAAATTTGAAAAAATTTCAAATTCAAAATTCAGCATTCAAAAATTTATCTTGGGATGAAGAATTATTTTCCAAATAAATATGAAACCCTGAAATCATAAAGGGAAAGACTGATATACGTTACTTTCATACATAAGAAGTGAAAATTCCTGTATAGATCAAAACACTATCTGCACGATCAAAGGCAAATAACAAACTAGGGAAAAATATCTGTAACACATATGTCCAAAAAAGGCGTGTTTACTTAATATATGAGAGCTCTTATGAATAGGAAATGATTAACAACCCGAAAGAAAAATTAACAATGATTATGAACAGGCAATTTACAGAAACAGATAAGTAAATGGCGAATAAATATGTGAAAAGATGTGAGATCTCAGTTAGGAAAATGTCAACTAGAGGAACTGTGAGATTGGCAAAGATGAGAAATGTTGCTAATACACATGCTGCCAAGGCGATGGAGAAGCAGGTACCATCACACGTGGCTAGGAGTATAGTAGGAGTATAGTCAGTACAACCCCATCAGGGGGCAATTGGATCATGTCCATCCAAATTATAAGTGCACATATCCTGTGATTGAGCAATTTGACATCCAGGAGTCTATTCACAAATATATCCACAGATCATACAATTCTGCACATGTAAAGATAATCATTACTGCAAGATAATCATTACTGCATTCCTATAGTTTCTTATAGGAAAGACTGAAAACAAGCTAAATATCCATCAATAAGGAGTGATCAAATTATAATTTGTTCATTCAATGGAATACTATGGAGCTGGTAAAATAATGAGTTATGTCTGAATGTGCTAATCTGGAAAGATTATCATGTTTCTGTACTCTTAAGTGAAAAAGGTATGTATGTGGTACCTAGTTTGCCCCATCTGTGCTTTAATAAAGAGATGCATATATATGTAAATGTAAAAATTTTCAAATATGTTACCAAAAAAATTCTTAGTTATATTTCTGAAAAGTGGGACTAAAGATCTAAAGCAGGAGAGAGACTCTTTGCATTTTTTACCTTTTTAATGTAGTTTTGGTTTTTTTTTAATCACGTGTTTTAATTTCTGTACTACAGATATCAAAATTCTCAACATTGATCATTACTACATATGCATTAGGATTATTTCTTTTCTAATTTTGATATCAAACATGGAATAGTTTTCCACTATGATATTTTATCCCTTGAACAACCTGCGTAAATATCTCAGTCCTTT
Organism: Lepilemur ruficaudatus; assembly: GCA_963574885.1. Taxonomy (NCBI): domain Eukaryota; kingdom Metazoa; phylum Chordata; class Mammalia; order Primates; family Lepilemuridae; genus Lepilemur; species Lepilemur ruficaudatus. The sequence goes on from CAUYRT010030928.1 coordinate 12,280, forward strand.
GGGAGAACCAACTCTCTGTTGGGATTCGGGTGATCCTAAGGTCCACAGTACTAGGTGCGCCACTATAATGGATGGCAAATCAGTTTCCTTTGTGTAGCCATCCTGGTTGACTGTAGTGGCTCTCCGGTGCCTTACAGCAGGGAGGATTCTCAATGTCCAGGGTCAGTGGAAAAGGGGATCAAGACCAATGAAGAAGCTTTGTTCCTGGAAAGGCTAAAAGCAGAGGACATGCAGGAGCAGACGGCAATGTTAGCTCAGAGCCATGCTGTTGACAAGGCACATCTGGCCTCCAGATCTGGCCTCCAGGATGCAGGTTAGGGTCACAGGGCCAAACCTGGAAGCTGGAGGTACTCCCTCAGGTGGGAGTGCAACAGGTGCTTGCCTGTGGCTTGGCTCCTGAAGGAATCTTGCACCAGTTTAAGGAAAGAGAGAGGTTTACAGGTTCCAGGGCATGTTTTTAATGTCATATGTGACAGAAAAATCATGAGTTTAAATTATGCATTAAATGAAGCTTTGAGCTAATGCTGTGAGAAATAAGGTATTTATAACTGAAGGAAAATTGAGTAGGAGAAGAGAAGAGCCTTGTCAAAGAGGTTAGCCTCCCAGGCCTCCTTAGAATAGCACTGTTGTTCTTGGCCTTCTCGGGAGGCCTGGGAGAGAAGGCTGCTTAGGGTCCTATTTCACTCCTGGAGTTCTTTTGCTCTCTTTGGGAGACCATGCCATAATGTTCTTTGGCATAGAGAAGTCATGGGTCAATAAAACACACAAAAAAATGTTGTGGCTACATGCATCCTTAAAAAGTTCAATGTAAAAATCAGTGAACCATCTATAGAAAAGAGATACATTTCTTGTGCCTCTCTTGCTATGAACTTCTTTTTAAAAACATGAATACATGACTATGTATTAGCCACTTTGTGTCAAGTGCTCTACCCTCGGTATCCCATTTAATCAGCATAAAAACCATATTATGTAAGGTTGAGTACCTTGTAGAAGGTTATGTAGCTTGTAACTAGGTCTGACTTCGGATCTTTCTTCAAACCCTCCTGAAGATGTATTCATTTTCCCTAACCTATATCTATATCTTCCTTGAATCTCTTTTTGAATTTACTTTTTTGTTTCTTAAGCAACATCCTCCAAAATTCACCTTTTCCTGATCCATTATTAGTCTTGGTCAAGCAAGTAAAGATATCTTTATACAATATATCAATTGAAACTTTTTTTGAGATGACTACGTAGCAATAAATACTAACATCTTACATGGCAATAACCTTTTATAAAACAATTCCACTTACAAGAGTTTGATGAAAAAGTAATTTACAATTGATTGTTATTCACGAATAGTGAACACCTTGTTAATGCTATAAAATTGGACAGGTGACTCACAACAGGAGATTAAGCATATTATGATACATTCACATAATACAATTTTATGCTGGCATTTAAAATGACTGTGTAGATCTGTATTATCGACATATAAAGATGTCAATGATATAGCATTGAATGAAAAAGGCAAATTACAAGGAGTATGCGGAGTGTAATTTCGTTAATGTAAAATGTGTGGGTTTTGAGCATGGTTGCATGCATAAAAAGATGTCTGGAAGGATATTCTCCAAAGTACTAATAGTGGTTATTTCTGAGTGATTGAGTTTGAGTAGTTTATCTTACTCCTAGTACTTTTCTGTATTTTTGTATTGTGATGAATGTGTGCCTTTTAAAAAATCAGAACACGAAATTAGGCTATTCTCATTTGGGGAGGAAAAACATGTCAAAGCAATGCACCACCCCTAACTGCTTGTCTTACTGATGAGGATGGGTCAGTGTGATTACATTTAGGAGGCATATTGGAAAGGAGGCCAACACCACACTGGCTTTGACACTGCAAATAATGCCTGTCTAAATAGGATTATAGGTCCCAGGTCACAAACTGACAGCTGCCCGGTCATCGGACATCTTCATGGAGCCAGACTGGGCAGCACCCAAACTTCATTCCCTTGAGAAGAATGGGAGTGTCTTGCCAAAGGGCCCCTGTCCAAGCTCCTCAGAGGTTTTCTTAGTCTCCTCTGTCGAACTCAGTCTGGTTCCCTGCTTCCTGGGAGGGTGGGAGATGGGTGCACAAGACAAAATTGTGGGATATCTGTAGAAGGTTCCACCGTGCATCCATGTGGTGACTTGTGGGGGGAATAGCAATAATTATGGTCATACCACCTTGTTTGTAGAATCACAGAATTAAAAGGGGACTCAGAGATCTAGGCCAACCTACTGTGTTACTGATGAAGACACGCGTCTCTTTCAAAGACACCCAAGAACACAAACCTCTTGCATGCCCACCAGTCTGCTTTTGTTTTGTGCCACTTTGCTGAACAGAGCTTTGCTACGCAGGTGGTGGTGTTTGACATGGCTCTTTGCAAAGGATAAGCCAAGCCACTAACCGGAACCCTTGAACAAGTAGACACTCCTCAGCTCCAGAACAACACAAGCCTATAGCAAAGACCATAAAGAGTGAGTCCAAGGTTGACAGGAGCCAAAGTTTAAATGTTCCTTTATTTAAAAGAAAATTTAAGGCTGGGTGCGGTGGCTCATGCCTATAATCCTAGAACTCTGGCAGGCCGAGGTGGGAGGATTGTTTGAGCTCAGGAGTCTGAGACCAGCCTGAGCAAGAGCGAGACCCTATCTCTACTAAAAAAATAGAAATTAGCTGGACAACTAAAAATATGTAGAAAAAATTAGCCGGGCATGGTCGTACATGTCTGTAGTCCCAGCTACTTGGGAGGCTGAGGCAGAAGGATCACTTGAGTCCAGGAGTCTGAGGTTGCTGTGAGCTAGGCTGACGCCATGGCACTCTAGCCCTGGCAACACAGTGAGACTCTGTCTCAAAAAAAAAAAAAGAGAGTTTAAAGTTGTAATCCAAAAATTAAAAGGGACAATGACATATTGAGGAAAATATTTGCATCAAATGAAATAAATGAAGGTTTAATATTCATCCCACAGAAAACACATCTGTTTAAAGAAAAACATCAAGATCCAATAGATAAGTGGGCAGAGACTATGAACAGAAAGCTTACATAATATTTTTCCTACCAAAATGAAAATACCCTAATTTCCTATTCTGATTATGAAAACGATACACACTCAGGCAGGGTTTCTCAGCCTCAGCGCTATTGACATTTTGAGTCCGATAATTCTTTGTTGTGGGGCATTGTCCTGTGCATTGTAAAATGTAAAATCTACCCACTAGATGCCAGTTACCAGTAGAACCTCCCCCCCCACCCCAGTTGTGACAACCAAAACTATTTCCAGAACTTGCCAAACATCCCCTAGAGGATGAAATCACTCCCAGTTGAGAATGCTACACTAAGGAGACAGATACACAGAAAGTTTTCTTCCTCCTTAATAATTAACAACTTGTTACATTAAAATGAAATTAAGAAACCTTCATAAATCTAGTTGGCAAAAAAAGAAATGATTTCAAATTGTAATACCTAGATGCCAGTGAGGTTGTAGTAAATTGATAGGTACATTCACTACTGGTGACATTATATACTTTATACAATCCTTTTACAGCAATGCTTACCAGAAACTGGAAGGTTGATTGTGCCCTTTGCCCCATTAATCTTTCTCCTAGGAATTTATCCTAGGAAACCATTGAACAAGATGTTAACTCTAGCATTATTTATAATAGCAACGTTTTGCTAGCAGCCAAAGTGTCCAACATTAGAACACCATTTTAAGTAAACAGTGGATCATCACTTTGATGATGTAGCCATTAAAAATAATAGTTACGGTGACTGTGTAGATAGGACAAAGTTATAACAGAAAGCAAAATACAAATTGTGTATGTACTGTGGCTGAGATTTTTGCATGTTTGTTTAAAAGGGTGAGATGCCAGTATGTACAAATGAAAACAGTTGTGTTAGGGGACTAGGATCATGGGTATTCTTAATTGGTTTTGAATATTTTTAGTGTCATTATAATAAATGTTATTTATTAAAAAAAAGAAAATTTTCAAATAGGGAGCTGAGAAAACTCCAGAGGAAATCGAGTACGAGTGTAGAGAGGATATCAACGAGCTAGAATTTGGGAGTCAGGTTTTGGTAGGAGACTTTGTAATTTATACTCCAAACAGGAACACTTTTGAGAGTGAAAGGTGGCACGAATAAATATTACACCAGCACAACAAGTGTGAACCAGGGTAGTCCCAGTGAATATCTGGTCCACCGTAGACTTAGGGGAAACCAAGGATGGTGACCTAGAGCTTTTCTGAAAACTCAAAAGAAGTGATAAAGTTCATGGCCAAGCAGAGGGGACTGGATTCCTAGGGCCAAAATGCAATCTCCTGCAACTGAGGACCCTATACCTAAAATATTTTCTGGGTACTCAGCTGGCACAAGAATATGCCTTATTGTTAAGAGAATGGGGTGACAGAAAATTATAAAAGCAAAGGCGATATTCCCAGTACTAGGGCTAATATCAGCAGAAATTATTTACCCACTCAACCAGTATTTGTTAGCCAAGTACAATTTGTTCTACACACCGAGAATATGGCAGTGGCAAGACAGACATGTTCCTGACTTCTCGGACCTTACATTCAGTTGGAAGTCAGACTGGACAAAAGACTAATAAACACGCTAATCACACGACATCTACTTAGTAGATTCTTTCTTCATGAGCAAGTCTCAGATTTTGGTAAATTATTACAGATTCCAAGTAGGCAATCAAACAACATGATTTGATTGAACATTTACTATGTGCCAGGCACTGTCTTTGTCACTGAGGACAAAATAGTGAAGACAATAATGGCACCTGCCTTCACCGAGCTCAACAACCCAAAGGGTAACTAGTTTGATAAAATTATAATTAATGAGATTTGAATAGATCCCCTACATCTTGCCTTTCCATCTCAGCCGGGGTTGAGAATGAGGAGCTGTGACATTTGAAGCCTAGCAGGTGCATACAGAATAGGTGCAGTGAGTTTGGGGCAATCGTGTGGGTATATACCCAGCTACTCTGTCCCAGATACAGTGGCCCCATGGCTTAAAACAAAACAAAGCAAACAATTCAAGCCTTTGCTTTGATGGCAATTATTAGTTGTTTTGTTGTTTGTTTTCCAAAATTGGGCTTGCCAGTGATAACCTTTCTAATTGGAAGTATCAGTCAAGACTGCATTCGGCTACAAGTAATAGACAAGCCATCAGACAGAAGTGTGAACGAGTCACGGTTTGTTTTTCTTAAATACCAAGACGATCGGAAGTGGAGAGATCAGGCTAGAGCCAGGAAGAACCAAGCTCCTCCATTCTGCGTGGCATCCTCAGTACGCGGTTGTCATCTCCAGGCTAAAAGATGGCTGCGACCCTCTGGGCATCAATCCGCATGGAGGGAGGGTGGTGTTTAAGCTCCGCCTCCCCCTCTCCCTACAGCCTCATCCTCCACATCCGTTTACAACTCATTGGTCAAAATTCTGTCACCCAGCTACCCTCAGTTGCATCGTAAGCTGGGTTTTGAGCAATTCTGTCCCCGTCTCTCTAGAGGAAGGCAGGGAGAGGCAGTTTGGGATGGATGCTGAGTGAACCTACCGCCAGTGTTTCTCACATTTGAGGTCAATGAAATCATAGTCTTGAAAGCCAAGGAACAGGTGACAGGACGTGAGGGCATGGCTGATGTGGCCAAACATCTGTTGATGACAAAGGTGCTTAGAGCCCTAGAGCTACAGCTCTAAGCACGAAAGTGAAGATTTCTCCAGAATCAGATGCTTACATTATTCTGTGCAAAGACCTGTGGTTTGGTAATTCCTCTTACCTCACATGGTAAGGGGTGGGAGTTGCGGGTCAATTTCCCCAGGAATGGTGGGAGATGTGGGCATAGATCCTCCCGCTGCTTGGGAAGAGTCCTGCGTTTCGGCTGGAACCGTATCCACGAGGGGCGGCTTCACCCTCTATCTGCATGTCTCGTGCAAGGGCTGAGAACTGATAGAGACCGAATGTGTGGCTGGGTTTGAAGGATACGCTTTGAACATCGCTCCCTTATTTAAGTGTGGGTGGGAACTAAAAGGTCACCCCACCAATAGAGGACTGCACGTTCTGCTGAGGAGGAAACACACGGGCACTCTTTTCACCCTTCTAGAAATTGTGATTAGAAAATGTGAGGAGAAGGTCAAGACACTAAACTAAAGCTCACAGGGAGGACCAAGCCCTGCTCAGAAAGCCTGGAGAGTCCCTGCCAGAGCCTCGGGCCAGAGCCCAGCTAGAAAATACCAGCCTGTCCTTGGTCCTCATCCCAACTGGCTCCTTGAGGGTGAGGGAACTGCCTGGGGATTTCCCCATCCTTCAAAGGCTGTTGGCGCGACCCCTCCTCAGCCCCTCCAGGAGGGAGTTTCCCAGAATGTTCCCACACCCCCAGGAAGCCTTTTCCTTAGCCACCCCCAGGCTGTTTGTGCTTCATGATAGAGGCAGCGGCAGGTGACTCCACAGGCGAATTGTGAACATGAGCATTTGCGTTTGCAGGAGGTGGGAAAAGAGGGAAGATGAAATTGGAAAGCCAACAGGGCTGAGGTCTCACGGGAGATAATTTTATCAAATATCATAAAGTTTAAACCAACTTCAAAGGCATGAGAGGGTAGAGGGCACAGACTCCAAAGCCAGGCTGCCTCAATCCAAGGACTGGTGCTGTGACTTACAAGCTGTGTGACCTTGAACAAGTTACTTAACTTCTCTGTACCTCAGTTTTTCATCTTCTGTAAAATGAGGCTAATAATATTACCTGCCACACAAGGTTGTTGCAAAGATTAAAATAGAATGAAACCATACAGTACTTAATAGAGTGGTTGGCACATGGTAGTATTCAATAAATGTTAGTTATTAAATCAAGCTAGGCTATTCTTTTAAAAATTTGGTTTTCACTAATCTTTCCCATATGAATTGAGTGCTACACCCCTTTGTTCCCAACACACACGCACACACACACACACCCCTTCCCAACAGGAGGGGATTAGAGGCTTTCGTTTGCCAATATACCCAGGTAGTCAACACGGAATCCAAAATATCTGGGAGTTAGAGGGGGTTTGGAGATCTAATCCTGTGGTTTCCAACATTAGCTGGTTAGATCTCCCGGGGAGCCTTTAACAACCCAATGCCCAGGCTGCAGCCCAGACCTACGAACTCAAAATTGGACATCAGTGCTGTTAAACTTCCCGGATCCCAATGTGCGGCTAAGGTTGAAAATCATTGTTTTGGTCCAGTCTTTCTGTTTGAAAGTGAGGCAACTGGGGCTCACCAGGAAAAGTGAGTCACTAAGGGTCACCCAGCCAGGACCGGGACCCAAGTCGCCTGTCCCCATGTACCACTGTGGAGCCCACCACTGTCATGTGCTCAGGACCTGGCTCGGCATCTGGAGGAAGGTCTGGCCTCCCAAACCTTCAGCCCACAGGTGACCGGTCAGGTGACTCCCTCTCAACTCAGCGCAGGAGGCAGGCGGTCAGCCCTGTGCTTGGAAGAGTGTGACTGACTCATGGTTCTTATATTGCGTTGTGTGTCAGGGTCGCCAAAACCAAGACCCAGCCTCCTCTTGGGAGAACCCCGGACAGCCAAGACTCCTTAGTGCTGTCTGGAGACCTTTGCTCGTTCTAGTCTCTAGTCTCTCAGGGAAAGCGGTCAGGTGTGACAGAAGGAACACAGGGCCCCGCGTCAAGCCTTGCTCTGCCCCTACCTGGCTATGTGTCTTTGGACCAACCCCTCCAGGTTTCTGAGCTTCTGAGCAAACAAGCATCTTGAGGCAGATCCAATAACACAGCTGCCCACAGCTGGTGGTCACTTTGTGTTAATGTGGAGGTGTGTCCCAGGGTCTCAGTGGTCTCCACCTGTGGGGTGGGGGTAATGGTAACAGCTGGCCTTCCATATCCCTCTCAGAGGGCGACTGTGAGGGGCATGATGGACCCATGTGAACTCTGAGAAGTAGAAAGCAGGTTACGTGATGCCCAAACGCAGGCTCACCCCCCCACTGCAGCAGAAGACACGCATGGTAGAAGCTGAAATTTCCTTCCCCTTCACTGAGTTCTAGGTTTCCATCCCCCATGGGGAAGTTAGGGGATGTGACTCTTGTACCTCTGGATAAATAGCTGCTCCCATGACCACCTTCACCAGTGGTCCCTTCAGCCATGTGAGCTGGCCTGACTGCCCCAGGAGGACCAGAGTGGACCATGCAACGACAGGTGGGGGTGTGGAGGGACTAGGCTCTGATCAGCCACTTCCTCCTGCAAGGGAAGTCAAACGCTTTCTCTGGTAAGCTCCAGCCTGGCTGCGGGGCCCCTGGGCTGGCAGGGCAGGTTTCTAGGGGGCCCTAGCCGGAAGCAGTCTTGCTTCCCAAGGTAAAGATGAGTTTCTGGTCACAGGTGGTTGTTTTCAGGTTAGAGGTGAAAAGCAGCAGTTATAAACTTGGAGAGCTCTGGGATTTGCAAGCAGGGAGGGGGAGGCAGCTAAGAGAGCTAGAGAGAGCTCAGCAGAGCTTGCTTAGGGAGGAAGGAGCTGCTGTCACTTCCCGAAAGCTGGGCCCGCCTCTAGGCGGGGAGAAGGTCAGAGGGTCCGGCCCCTCCCTTCTACCTCGGGGTTTGCCCAGGCGCTTCAGAGCGCAGAATTTACGGTAAATGTTGTCACCAGTGGAAACTCTCAGAGGGGGCGAGGAAAAGGGCCAGAGGATGGGGCCAGGACTCCCGGCCCCCAGTTCCCGTCTTACCAACACCCCCCCCAGTCTCATGGTGTTGCTTTACCTTACCTTTCGGTAAAGGGGGGATGCCCTCCTTCTGGGATGTACCAGGAAACAACCAAATGGTAAAATGAATGAGCCAGCCACGTCTTGCAAAAGTCAGGGCTCTGACTCCACCACCGTGGCTCTTGGTATCCACCCCCACCACCTCATTTTAGATGTGGGGGTTCCCTCTGTCTTGACCTAGGCACATTTTCTAGCTCAGAGCCACATACAGGAAATGCCAGGCTAAGGCTGAGCATGCTTGAATCTGTCCTTCGCAAAGGGATGGAAGCTGGCTTGATGGGCTAGGCCACAGTCCTGTGCTTCTCTGCTACTTAAAAAAGAACGCCCCTGGGTGCGGGTTTAGGATGATTGGTAGTGCAACTGACAAATTCCATCTGGCTCCCTCATTAGCCTGCAGCTGATGCTCCTGAAGGATTATTGAGGGCAGATTTTAAATGTCAAGTTAACTTCCATCTACTCACCACCCACCATAATTTTGAGTCACCTTCTTCTTGCTAGCAATTGATGTCATCAGTCAGTCAGTCAACAAACATTTGAGTTCATACTATGTTCCAGGCAATAAGCCAGGCACTTAGCAAATAGGCACTTAATAAGTGCTTGAATAATTAAAACACATTTAATATCATACTTAACTAGTGTTTTCAAACTTGCCTGATCATTAGAATGACCTGGGACACTTGTTAAAAATTCCCACAGATTTCGTGACTTTACCCCCGCTAAATCCTAAACCCACTGAGCTCAAATCTCTAGATTTTAGGAAGGGCCTGAAATTATATTTTTAACAAGCCTTCAAATTAATTCTAATGATATGGCAAGTTTGGGAAATGTTGACCCAAACAAAACAAAACTAGAAATGTAAGATCTGGCCTCCAAATATTAGGTTACTTTTTGAACTGAAATGTAAGTTATTTGCGTCTGCAATGCCATCTGCCTTTCCTCTGTGGGTACCAGTGCTTAGCAGAGAAGGTCTGTCTCATTGAATCAAGGAATGTGAACCTAAAAAGTCACATCTGAAATGCAATTCTCCTGGGCTTCCTGAAGATGGGATTGTTTTTCAGTAAATGCTAATGCCCAGAGCGTAATTATTGATTAATTAATACTGTGATCAGGAATTGGCACTCCTTACCCTGGGCTTCCCTGATTAGCATGTATTTGATGGTCCCCACAAGCAACAGGGAAAAGGTGTTCCTGGGCTTGGGACACACCCAGAGTGTGTGTAAAACCCACCCTGGGGTGGGCAGAATGGGGTGGAATTCTGCCCACCCGAGAACACTATAGCAGACTTTGATCATTTAATATTTATAAAGACCCTGAGTGTCCTAGAATCTGAGGGGACTCTAGTTGTAAGACCAAATGCAAACACTAGGTGCATTTGAAGAACACATGCGTAACAGAGTGGAAAGCAGTGAAATTGGTGTAAGATGTTCTCATAATCTGCTGTCCATGCCCTTAGGCTCTGGTCTGCCGGCTGCTTTCCCTTGGCATACACTGGCCACCCCCCACCCGCAGACACACTCACAGAGACCCTTGTACACATGCACACATGTGCAGAGGAGCACACACACCCACACACACCTCTGTTAGGTTGAACGATATGAAATTGCAATTTTTACAGGTCAAAACAGACACATATCAGCGGTTTCACATGGTGCAACTTAATACCAGGGCACACGTGCACACATATACATGTGCTCACATAGATGCCCACGCACACCTACAAACACATGTACACACTTGCGCACATTCACACGTGCAGAAAATTCTCTGATGCCCCTCTCCGTGGCTGTGCCAGTGAAAATCTAATCTGGCCTCCTCCTGCGTCCCTCCTGGCCCCACCAACCTTGCCGCCTTCCCTGATATTAACCTCCCATGCCGATCCCTCCCTCTCACAGGAGAGCGAAGACCTGGAGAAACAGAACGCGGCTCTGCGCAAGGAGATCAAGCAGCTCACGGAGGAGATGAAGTACTTCACATCAGTGCTGAGCAGCCACGAGCCGCTGTGCTCTGTGCTGGCCGCCAGCACGCCGTCGCCCCCCGAGGTGGTATACAGTGCCCACGCCTTCCACCAGCCTCACGTCAGCTCCCCGCGCTTCCAGCCCTGAGCTTCCGACGAGGAGAGAGCACAGCCCCCCACCCCAGGTGCCCCACAGGCCTCGGGCGGGGCACCCAGACTGTGGCCAGGTGGCCCCTATCCTTCAGAGCCCTCTGTCCAGCGGAAGACCTGGAGACAGAGGCCTGGGCAAGGAACGAACACGAGGACTGTCCCAGCTGGGGGGACGTGGGCCCTCCCAGCAGAACGGCTGCCAGTGCGTGTGCTGGACCCCCATGTGGGTGGGGGGCCCGACCCAGAGGAGCAGCGAGCAGAACTACCCACGTCCCACGCAGAGAGAGAAGGGCAGGGAAGGGTTATTTTTCTAAATAAATGTTTTAACAGAAACCAGTCTGGTGAGGCAGTTTCCCTCTTTCACACTGTCCCTTGAAACTCCAGATTCTGTGAGGTCGGGACCTTCTTTTGTTCTTGGCTTCAAGTACCCTCAAAGAGCGCTGGAGACCCCGGGGATCACTCCTCTTTTCCGTGGTGTGTTACTCTACCTGGGATGCTTTTTTCAAAGTGGCTTCAGTCCTCCCCCAGGCATCTTTGCGGTTGTCCTCCCAAATTCCCCCACTGTGATGGCCCACCCTTTGTTCCTCATGCCCCATGCTGCCCAGGTGGCGAGCAGGTCGGCCTCTTGTCAGGGAGAAGGCGCAGGGCGAGATGGCCTTGGTGGAGAGTAACTCAGGTCGGGCCTGTCGTCTTCCACTCACACGGCTACACTTAATCCGGCCAGCTGGCTCTGTCCTCCCAGCCAAGTCTCGAGGACGCTGTGCCCCAGGCCCTGTGCCAGGCATTTTCGTAGCACGAAGACAGCACCTCACGTGGAAGGCGGTGCTCTCCTGATGCTCTCGGGGGCAGCATGCAGCTTGGGTCCACAGGGCCCCCCTGCCAACGGGTCTGTGTGTCCTGCTGAGAAAGGAGTGATAAAGAGTATGTGACCTGGCCTGTGTCCAGGAGGCTCCACGAGCTGCCATTTGAGCCCTCCGAGGGCGACAGGTGGCTTGGGTAACACGGGGGCATCTTCAGTTCAGCAGAGCCTAAACCAGCCTGCTGCGCCTCCCCCTGCTCCGACGTCCTCTGAGATCCCCAGGCCGAGCGCCTGCTGGCCTGCTGGCCACAGCCTTGCCCCACCGCTGCCCAAGCGCAAAGGCGGCCGCATCCCCAGAGGCTGCGGCAGGGCCTGGCCCCACACAGCCCCTGCTGAGCCAGCTGGGGACAAAAGTAAGAGGGAACACTGTGCCAGGCATCTCATTCAGCCCTTGCAGCAGCCACCCTCAATCTCATCCCTTGATCCTTCAGAGGAACAGCCACTGCCCACTGCCTCCCTGGTGGCAGCTCTCTTGGGGTGACAGGGAAGAGAGGAACAGGCCGGTTTCCCTATGTCGGCTCCAGCTGGATTGAGGCGAGGTTCCAACTCTGGGCCTCCCCGGTACCTGTCTCTCCTACCCCCATGGGATAATGCCAGTTGGGCTACCGTGATTATTAAACTCCACTGAGGCCTGGAAGAGCGCCATCCTGACACATGTCACCTGACCTCCTATCATGGGAAGAGTCCAGCCGAAAGGCCTCTGGGGGGCACATTGTAATTACCGGGGCTCCCACCAGCAAAGCTGTTCCCATGGATGCCCAAGGTGTGGGTGCTGGGCTGAGCCCCACAATTCAGAGGCTGCAGAGACAGCCCAGAGTGCTGGCATTTCTCCCAGCGCAGAATCTGGCATTTTAACCTTTAGTTCTCAACACAGCACAGCAAACAGGGCTCCTCTCCCAGTGGACTGGGCAGGTGTGTAGTGAGGAGGACCTCTCTCCTCAGTTTCCTTCAGGACCAGTTTTTGGTAGCCAGTGTTCTGTCTAGCTCTTTCCCACCCCTCTGTTAACGGGCAGAGCACATGAAGTCACTTTAGGTGTTGCATGTGTTGAACAGAATCATTAGCCTTAAGATGCAGCACTTTGGCTGGGTGGGCGTGGCACCACATAGCAAGACCCCGTCTTCACAGAAAAAATCTTTGTTTTGAGACAGTCTCATTCTGTCGTCCCAGCTAGTGTGTTGTGACATCATCCTTGCTCACAGCAACCTCAAACTCCTGGGCTCAAGCGATCCTCCTGCCTCAGCCTCCCAAGCAGCTGGGACTAAAGGTGTGCTCTACCTCACCTGGCTAATTTTTTCTATTTTTGGTATGGATGGGGTCTCAATCATGCTCAGGCTAATCTTGAACTCCTGGCCTCAAGCAATCCTCCTGCCTTGGCCTCCCAGAGTGCTAGGATTACAGGCATGAATCACTGCACCCAGCCTAAAAAATTTTTTTAAAAATTAGACAGGTATGGTGGTGTACCTGTAGTCCCAGCTACTTGGGAGGCTGAGGCAGGAGGATCACTTGAGCCCAGGAGTTGGAGGCTGCAGTGAGCTATGATCACACCACTGCATGCTAGCCTGGGTGACAGAGCAAGACCCTATCTCTTAAAAAAAAAAAAAAAGATGCAGAACTTTTGGGTCCAGCTTTCTTTGCAGCTAGCTCTGCCAGGGCCTAGCCTCTCACTGGGGTAGGCTTCCTTCCCATCAGAGCTTTTCCTCCCCACCTCTGCTCTAGCACTGTGATTTTCCCCCAGAAAGTCCCACAGGAGGCACATGACCTGTGCCGAGCATCTTCTGGACGACGTTCAGGGTGAGAACTAGAAATGCAGAGCTCATGTGCGCTGTTCCCATCTCTCTCTCAGCAAGGACTTCTCTTCCCCTTTCATTCTCCACTTTCTACTGACCCCAGGCAGTTCCACTTCTCCTTTCTGATCAGCCCAGTAGAGGCAGCAGACAGCTCAGCCTCGGGCCAGTGCCAACGCTGACTTCATCTTCACACAGGGACATCGGAGAGGCAGCCATGAATAGGGATTTGACCTTAGATGTCTCACCAACCAGGCTCTGTCCCAGCCTCCTCCTACCCATGAGAGGGGTGGCTCCCCCAGGCTGGTGGGCCAGCTGACCCACACTCAAATGCCTCCAGCCCCAGGCAGGCACTGTAAATGCATGAAACTCATTGGATGGGAGGCAATTGGGAGTGGTGGAGAGTGCGGCAAACTGAGTGAGTGTGTAGCTAGCTGTCCTTCAGTCCTCTCCCACACTGCCATGTGGGAATTCAGGCCCAATGTGGCCATAGCTTCCAATTTGTCCAGAAAAGCCCAAATCAGTATTTTTACATGAAATTTCCCCATTTTTTAAATATTCCACAGACCAAACAAAATACGTTATGGGTCAGGTCCGCCCTTAACATTTGCAGGGCCTGGAGCAAGAGAACAAACTGAGGCCACATACCAAATGTCTAAACATTTCAACATTATAAAACAAGCTTACAAGTCGTTAAAAAAATACATTCTCATCTCCTCCCTTGACAAAGATATCTGCACCACAACCTGAAAGGCCAAGTTCAAATTTAGAATACTCAGACACTTCAGAATTTCGCATTAGCACAAGGTAGTGAGGGGGAACTGCACTCAGACTGTAGCCTGCCCGTTTCTTGTCCCTCCCCTCCTCCTTCCTGTACCACAGCAGCCTCAAGTTCACGGTGGTGGACACACCAGCCTCAAAGACCAGGTTCCATCAACACTCCACACTCACAGCATCCCTTGATCACCTTGGGTCGAGAGGTACGCATACCAGCGGTCTATCCACCCTCGGGATAAAGTATCCTGAGGCTTCAGCTCCTGGGAGCCAGCTCGGGGCCATTTAGTTAGGGGATTCTGCAGAGATCCACCAGTTTGCCACCCTGATCTAGGTCAATAATGTCTTGCTAAAGGCTACGGGAAGCCCCCTTGTAGCAAGAAATGGGCACGAGACAACGTTGTCATCCTCTGTCACTTCGTTCCTGGGGAATGTTTGTTTCCCCACCTGCTGCCTTCAGTGTTCACCGCTTACTAGCAGTGTTAATCCCTGAGTGAGTGTCAAAGCAAGTTACGAGAAAGCCAGATTTTCAGTCCTCAGGTTGAGAAGCGTGGGTGGGGAGAGAAAGGGAGGCAAAGTCAACTCGAAGGTCACGGGCTGCCGTCTGCTGGACCAAAACTTACCAGCAGAGTTTATTAATACCTCCAGCCCGCGTTGCAGTTATGGCTGTGGCTTTTCAGCGAAGGAGGTGAGACAGCTGGGTGTCCCACTTCTTTGGGGAGCAGACGTCTGCCCTTGTTGCCTTCTCCCCCACCAGTTTCAGTGCCCGAGAGCTGCTGGGAATTCCAAGATGAAAAAAGAGCTGGTGGACTAAGACCAACACCAAGGTAGTAAAGATTTAATACTCTTTTTTCTCTGTCAGAGGGGATTGACATTTTAAGAGCCACTTAGGGAGAGTAATGTTTGACCCAAAGGAATGAGTTCCTAATGGTGGCATTTTAGGCTTTGTAGCAAGTGTGTAGAGGAGACATTTAATGGAATTCTTGCCATGGGAATGACCAGCTACTACACTGGCCCCACGTGGGTACCAGGGGAGTAGGAGATGGGGGTTGGAGGGGAAGAAAGCTGTATCCCTCCTAAAAATCTTGTCTTTTAACCACTTGATATGTGATTTGAGTTTATTCACTTCCAGGAAGATGAAATAAAAATCTGATCTTGGTTTGAACAATCTAGTGGTAGGCAGAGATAAGGAGCCTCCACCTCTCTTAGAGGAATTCAATAGGAAAATCTGCACACAAATGACGTTGCTATCCAGGAGGTTTGACTGGCTTCCTCTGGAAGATTCATATGGAGAGAGATTGCTGAACTTGTCACTATACCTAGACATTGAGGTTTGGAGGGTCAGCAAAGATTGATATTTGCCCTCCCGAAGCCATTCTTCCCTTTTTTCTTTCTACGGAACTCTCATTTTGTCTTGGATGGCAATGTGCCCAAATAAAAAGATTACGTCTCTCAGACTCCCTTGTATCTAGGGATGGCCACATGACAGTTCTGGCCAAAGAGATACAAGCAGAATTTACTAGGTAGGGCTTATGGGAAAGCTCTTTAAAAGGTGAGGCTGTCTCAATTGACACATGCCTTTCTCCTTCTTCCTGCCTAGAAGGCAAATGTGATGCTGGAGGTGGGGCAACCATCTTAGCACCACGAGACAACCATGCATTCAAAGGAGGAAAAGAGATTCTGGGTCCCTGGTAATACTGCAGAAATGTGACAATGGTGCAAGCTCTGGACGGCCCACCTCTGGACGGCCCACCTCTAGACTTCTTTTAAGTGAATGTAGAAAAGAGTTTATTTGGTTATGCCACTATGAGTTGGATTTTCTATTAAGTGCAGCTTAACTCAATTCTACCTAATGTAGGACATGAGGGGACAAACAACCAAACAAGGAATTTAAACCATTCCCCTAGCTCAGTAGTTCTTAACTAGGGGTGATCCTCCTCCCCCTCACCCCAAGATATTTGGCAATGTCTGGAGACATTTTCAATTTCAATTCATTTTCAATTACGACTTGGGAGAGAGCTGCTGGTAGCGTCTAGTGGGTAGAGGCCAGGGATGCTGCTGCCAAACACTCTACAATGCACAGGGCAGCCCCCCACCACAAAGAATTATCCAGCCCCAGTAGCACAGAGGTTGAGAGCCCTTGCAGCTGGCCCTAATGCTTCCAGTGCAGTAGACCATTAGCCCATCAACCTACACTGACACCTTTGTCTCTCTGTCCTCTCTTGGAAACAAACCCTGTGTACTGGCCAGGCTGAAAAGTCATGTCCTTGACCACATCATACACTTTCCTTTCTCTAAGCCTTTGCTTATGTATTGCTTATATAATTCCTCTCTTATCTTTTCAGTAGTTTCCAGCTGGGGCCCAGGAATCTTCATTTTTTTTATTTAAAAAACAACTTTATTGAAGTATAATTTACATACCATGCAATTAATCCATTTTTAAGTGTACAATTAAATGATTATTAGTAAATTTACCAAGTTGTACAGCTATTCACACAAATCAGAACATTTCCTTCCCCCAAAGCCATTACCGCAGCAACAAAAATAAACAAATGGGATCTGATCAAATTAGAAAGCTTCTGCACAGCCGAAGAAACTATCATTAGAGCAAATAGACAACCTACAGAATGGGAGAAAATATTTGCTCTCTACACTTCCAATAAAGGTCTGATAACAAGAATCTACCTAGAACTCAAAAGAATTAACAAGAAAAAATCAAACAATCCCATCAATAAATGGGCAACAAAAATGAACAGAAACTTTTCCAAAGAAGACAGAGTAACGGCCAGCAAACATATAAAAAAAGTTCAACATCTCTAATCATTAGAGAAATGCAAATCAAAACCACAATGAGATACCAGGAACCTTCATTTTTAATAAGCTTCCCTGGTGATCCTAATATAAATAGCACGAGATGATTCTGATGTAAGTGGCATGAGAAGCATGACTTTATTATGCCACA
>CAUYRT010030929.1:0-35934 GCA_963574885.1 Lepilemur ruficaudatus
CTGTGGAAAGCAATATGGAGATACCTGAAAGCAATACAAGTAGATCTACCGTTTGATCCAGCAATCCCACTACTGGGCATCTACCCAAAAGAACAAAAGACACTCTATAAAAAAGACACTTGCACTCGAATGTTTATAGCAGCACAATTCACAAGTGCAAAGTTGTGGAAACAACCCAAGTGCCATCAATACACGAGTGGATTAACAAAATGTGGTATATGTATACCATGGAGTACTATTCAGCTATAAGAAACAATGGTGATATAGCACCTCTTGTATTTTCCTGGATGGAGCTGAAACCCATTCTACTAAGTGAAGTATCCCAAGAGTAGATGGACAGGCACCACATGTACTCACCAGCAAATTGGTTTCACTGATCAACACCTAAGTGGACACATAGGAACATCATTTATCGGGTGTTGGGCAGATGGGAGGGGGGAGTAGGGGATGGGTATATACATACACAATGAGTGCGATGTGCACCGTCTGGGGGATGGTCAGGCTTGAGGCTCTGACTGGAAGGGGGAGGGGGACAAGGGCAATGTACATAACCTTAACATTTGTACCCCATAATATGCTGAAATAAAAAAAGAAGAAAAAAAAGAAAAAGAAACCAAATCACTAGAGGTCAATTAAATGGGGCATTACTATGTAAAATTTCTAAAATAATCATGAATCATTAGTTTTTATTTGGGGTTAGATAGCCTATATTCTCTAGTATATTTCTTTATATTTTATTTTTATTTTTTATATTTATTTTTATTTTCTTTGTATTTTTAGTTCTGACTTGCACTTTTTCACGGCTTTGAGCAGACATGCTTGGCACACGGTGTATCGCACCCATCGAAAGTGTGCACTCTGATAATCTTGACAACTTTATAGCCCACAGGCAAGATCGTGGATATATGCGCCATGTACAAAGTTTCTTTCTTCCCCTTTGAAATCTTTCTACTGCACCCCCGTCCCCAGTAAAGTGCTAATCTGCCTTCAGTCATTACAGTTAAGTTCGCGTTTTCTAGAATTTTATATAAAGGAAACAATGCAGCGTATATACCCTTTTTTGTTCAGCTTCTTTAGTTGAGCCCGGTTGTTTTGAGACTCCTCCATTCTGTGACAGGCATTCCTTTTTATCGTTGAGCGGCATTCCAGCGTATGGACACGTCACGTTTTGTTCATCCATCCACTCTTCTACTGATGGGCATTGGGGTTGTTTTCCCGGTTGGAGACTATTGCAAATAAAGCTGCTGTGAGCATTTACGTGTAAGTCTTCGTGTAGACGTGTGCTTCCGCTTCTCCTGAGTAAATGCTTAGGAAAAGCATGCCTGGGTCACACGGAAGGTGCACGTTAACTTTTTTGAGGACCTGCCAAACTCACGTCCACTTACGGTCACCCCCGCGCTATGTGCGTGTTCCAGGTCTCTCCCTCCTCGCCAGCGGCTGGCGTGGCCATTCTCTTTCCTGTTAGACTTCCTAACAGCGCGTCTTATTGTGGTTGTAATGTGCATTTCCCTAAGGCCTAGCAGTGTCGAGCATCTTTTCGTGTGCTCATGTGCTATGGCTGCATTGATTTTTCTTATTGATCAATGTCACAATCACCCATTAATAACATCTCTGGCTTTGCCATTGTAATTTGTCATTTATTTGCTTATATGCCCAAGATGTGATTTTCTTCCAATTATTTACTTACGGAACATACAGCATGTTATTAATAGCAAACAAATTTTAAGACAACCTTTCTGGGTAAAAATTAACCAAAATAAATTTTGGGAGCTTTATATCCAAATCCAGTTGAGAGAAAAATTTTCTATGTGTCAGTTTATTTATAACAGAAAAACAAGTGCTTTCGTTTGAGAAATCGTTCTTTTTATGAAAGCCAATTTAAATTTAATAAATATTATCTTTAAATCATTTGATAGGCAAGTTGAGCAACTCCTATTGCGCTTAGCTTTAAAACTTATTTTCCTAAGTATAGTCTCTGAGAAGTTTGAGGGTGTTTAATACAGATTTTAAAAACAGGTTTCTGTCGCTATTTATGCTTCATGTCACCACAGTTGCCATTTTCACAACTTTTAAATGATGCATTTTTACTATTCTTGGTAATGGCGGTGTCTTCTAGGCTAATTTTATCAGAATGTACAAAGAATAAACAAGCAAACGCCATTGGGCAAACATTTGAATGTGCACGCCTCATGTATGTTTGTGTGTGGGCATGTGGAAGTTGGAGAAGGAAATGTTTTCTTTTTAAAATTTCATTGTGGGCATGTAAGTCCAGTAGGTGAGACTTCATGCATTTGGAATTCCCTGCTGGATGATTATGCCGTAAACATAAATACGTTTCCCAGCCATATGTAAGATCAAATACACATCCCTACTTGTAAAACATCCCAGTTACACCAGGAATCCAACAGGCCGCACATCTTCGCGCTTCCGCAGTGCGCCCTCCGACCATTCACCCATCAGTCGGCTGTCGCTTGTCTCATCTGGACGCGCGACACGCCAAGAGGTCAGTGCGTCCTGAGACCTGCTCGCGGTGTTCATTTGCTGTGGCCGAACACTCGCACTACAGCAATGCAAAATTTTCTGGCAAACTAGAGGAATGAATTGTTCACAGATGAAAAAAAAAAAAACTCGCAGAAGTTTTCACAGCAACCCCTGGAGGCTGTGCGAGCCGGGGGTCGCGTGAAAGGAGTCGCAGAACACGATGAAAAGCAAAGAGGTGCAGGAACGGGAGGAGGTTAACCGGGAGGAAACGCGTCTGTGGGAGGGGAGACGGAAGAACGAGTGTCCGACTATATTCTGAAAATCAGGCACACCGACTGCTAAGGAGAACCTCCAAGCCCCCGCTCTCCGACTGGGTCCCTCCCCTTTCCCGCAGGTGCGGGACTTGCATCCCCTGAACCGGCCCTACTCTAGAAATCACCAAAGGCACGCGACAGCAAGACAGTTCCCCGAATGGAACGAAATAAGATGCACAAAGAACACACCAGAACTGACATTAACTGGATGGAAATGAAATGTGGAAATGTTAGAATAAATGCTTCTGCCGATGTCCGGATGTGTTATCATACACACGAAATTGCTCTGTAGACAATTATGCCTGGTCGAGTTGAGAAAGTAAAATAGTTTTTTGCCACCGGGTTAAATAATTTAAAGATATAATTAATGGTTTGGCAGAATAAATTCAAAATTCCTTTTAAACGCTAACATTCTATGAAGACCATCAAGAACATAAACCTCTCATTGTCTGTGAGCACTTAGTCTTAACGGTTGAACCCATTTTCTTTGGCATCTTTGATTTGATTGAGTTTTGCCTTTTGGATTCTACTCAGACATACTGAACACTAATAAGTCTTGATTTCTTGACCTTGTAAGCTACAGATCAAATTTGTATCTAATTCTGGGCAATATTTCTGTTTGTGTCTTCCTGCTTGAGGTCTTGTCTCTTGGTTGAGATAGACATATATGCGTAGATCACTGTACTATGTGGATTCTACTAACTGAATGTATCTGATACACATTTGTGAACGCTCACACACATGCACAGATAATTACTCCATTATGACACATCCATGACCAAAACTCTGCCGTTAGCTACCGGTTGTTTCCTACAGGAATAAAAAGGAAAAACTACAACTGAGGGGGCTTAAGGGTGATGGCCCAGGTCCGCTTTCCAGCTGATGCTCCTGGTCTTGCTCAACCATGTGGTTTTCCATCAGCTGTGGGCGCGTGTAGGTTTCTCTTGCCAAGCGATGCCCCTTGCTGAGCCACACCGGTCCACGGCAGGTCACTCTCTTATGTCAGTGGGAGTACAACTCTAGAAAGCATTTGATCCCTGTGTCATTTGCACGAGCTGCTCTGTGACCTTGGAGTATCTGTACGACAACATCGCTCTTAACTTTTTCACGTGATTTCCCTGGGCTCCATCTTTCTTAATTGCAGAGGGTTTGGAAGCACCAGCTTCAGCCCCACCTCCCCCATTGCCCCAGAGCCCCAGGAGCTGATTTGGTCCAAAGGGGCTGTGAGCAGGGAGGGCGGCGAGGAGGGGCTAGCACTTGTTCTCATGGGGCTCGACTCAAAACTGGAGCTTGGTCACGCTGCTGCCATTGCTTCCAGCTGTTGGAGTTGGGTCTGGCATAAGCCACACACTCGTCAGTCTGGGGTGATCCCACTCCGCCAGCTGGACGCCGGGGATGAAAGCCCCACCCCTCAAAACCCTTGTTCTAAGCTCTCAGCAGCTGAGCCCAGTTTCACGGCGCTGGCCGGCCTCCTGGTTACAGGCAGAGCGTTTCTCAGGGCGGAAGTTCGCCCTGCAAGGACGGGGCAGGACCAGATGCAGCAACGCCACCTCACACAGCCAAAGCCCGTTTCCCTTTTCCCTCCAGCACCGTCCTCCAAAGGGAGAACATCTTTTCTTTCAAATCCTCAAAACCCAGAGTGTTTGGCTGCACACCTGTCTGCAGGCAATCGAAAGCACTTGCATTAATTACCCTTGCCTTCCAGGAAAAATCTATCCCCACGATTAGCAGGTGATTTCATTCCCGGCTGCACATCAAGGATGCGGCACCCTCCCACTAAAGAAAAATATAAACTTGAGCTTTGGGAGGGCATCCCACTACATCAGCATCATTAAAACTGAGTCTTTCAGATACAAATATTATTTCTGTCATCTGCTGTTTTAGATAATTCACTTATTTGTTGCTCAAAACTTTGTAAAATGTGGCATTGTTGGAAAGTCTGTAAAAACCTCCCCCAGGGAAAACACTCTGAAGAATTCCTTCTACAAATCCCTGTCCTGCTGTCCTGAGCAGCCTGACTTTTTTGTTTTTGTTTTTAACCGCTCTGACTTACGGTGACATAGAAAATACCTTCTTACTTGAATTATAATCTTTCTCACGAGGTGAATCTTGAAGCCGTGCCCGCGCAGACGCCCACTCTCAGCTGCGGCAGCCGGGGTTAGACTCGCCCCTCACTGCCGTACTTTCTGCTCCTTCTTTGCTGTGTGTTGTTGTTTCTCTTTAAACCTTTCCTCCCTCTTGGGCACGGCTAGAATTGAATAACCTCCTCCCACGCCGTGGGGGCAGCGGTGGCCCTGCCGCTCCCTGTCCCGGAGCCAGCAGGAGGAATAAGGCCCCACTGTCACCCCCTGGTCCCTTCCGCTGCAGGTGTGCAGGACAGAGCTTGGGGAACAGCAGGCCAGTGATTGCCGCGCTGCAAGGCAGCCCTTGAATGAGGACGCGGCCCCTGCCTCCGCTGCTGACGGCCAAGCACAACAGAAGCCCAGTGTGTGGCGAATGAAATGGGGACTGTGCGCATCTCAGAAGTCCTCATCTCAGAAACAGGCCGGAGTGTCTGCTAAGTGCTGCCCGGCGAGGCCAGTGCCTGCCCGTCCCTCCGTGGACGCTTCCTGAGGAATTCGCTTGGCACTCGGGGTGAATAAAAATGCAGGTCCCACAGAAGCTCTCTGTGCACAGACCTGGAAGCGAACCAGGCGCGGTGGAGCCCTGGGTGAATGGAGAGCAGCACTGAGCTACCCACGGTGTCAAAGGAGCACTGTTAGGACGACAATATTCTAAGCATCCCCGAGTGGAGGGTGGAGCGGGCTGCCCTGCCATCTTGTGGCTGGCACAGAGAAACATTCCCTTTTCAAAATGGACACGCAAAACCTCATCTTTATCACCGGAGATGATGATGTCCGTATTCCAAATGAACGTTCCGCACAGCCGAAATAAGGAGGGGTGGCCGTCGCCTCCCACTTGGTCCAACTTCAGTCACCCCCTTGGCACTCACTGAACACTTATTTGCAACTCTTGATAAAACTCATGAGACACATCTAACCAGATTTATCGAGTCACATGTTTTGATTATATAGTTCACCAGGTTTTGACAAATGTAAACAAAAATGTTACCACCGGTACAAGTAAAAATGTCCATCACCCCCAAAATTTCCCTCATGCCTTTTGCCATAAAATCCCACTTCCCTGACACCAGCCCTAACTACCGACAGGTCTTGTTTCTTATATGCCTGCTCTAGAATGTTCTATAAATCGAATCATACGGTATTTTCTCTTTGCTTCCTAACTTCTTTCACTCACCGTAATGATTATGAGATTCATCCGTGTTGTATCAGTAACTTATTACTGAGTAATACTCCATCGTGCAGACACGTCACAACTCACCTTTGTCGTCCGAGGACACTGAGTTGCTACATTCTGAACATTCGTATATGAGTCTCTGTGTGGACATATGTTTTCCATTTCTCTTGGTAAACAACTACCAGCAAATTCACATGGTGATAATGTGCACGTACGATAACTCTATACGAAGCTGCCAAATCTTGCTCTAAAGTGGTTCTATTATTTTGTGTTCCCACAGCAACGTGTGACTATCCCTGCCGCACCTCGTCTGTAGCAACGCTTGGTGTGTCAGTCTACATGGTTTTAGCTGATCGAGTAGGTGTGCTACAGTGTCTCCCTGCTATTTTATTTTGCATTTCCCTGGTCACTAATGATAAGCTTCTTTTCATCTGTGCATTAACCACATATATATAATACATAAAATATTTATTTAATATAAATTATGTGTCTATTCAAATCCTTTGCCCATTATACCCATTATACAATTTGATAAATTTTCTTATTATTGAGTTGTTGGACTTTTTAAATATATTCTGAATATTAACCTCTATTTCTCTCCTATTCAAATAAGAAATGAACACGCCCTATAACCGGTACGATGGTGAGTGTGGACTCCGATTTGGCCTTACATCCCTGAGGGCACAATCTTGTGAATGCAGAGAAATCAAAGCTGCATGAATTTTGTCAAAGAAAAGAAAATGGAGTTTATAGGGACACTTACCTTCATGTTTTAAGAAAATAACCTCATCTCCCAAGTTTGACGTCTTTCCTTTTTTCATCAATTAAAATAAAATCCAACCAACCCCCTCCTCCGCCTCCCGCAGACAACTTTGATTTAGCCCTTCCTTGAAAGACGCAGAACACGTGCTTCTCGGTGTCTTTGCAGTTCTGGGAGCACACCCCCAGAACACACCTTGTAAGCAGCCGCACTTGTATCCACTTCCCGCTCTCTGGGTCTCAGAGCACATGTGGCAAAGACAGGAGACGACACATCCAGACATTCATAAAACAGACGACTTTGATGGCCAAAGATGGAGTCCTGCAAGGAGGTGGATTTGGGCACAGAGTTCAGTAGCTATCCTTTGTCGGATACATGTGCTGGGAATCTTGTTCTCCCAGTCTTCAGATTGTCACTTTATTTTAAAGATTTAGGATTATTATGTGATCCTAATGAACTGACCCCCTCATTGTTATAAAATGCTTGTCATTACACAAGTAATAGCCCTTGTTTAAAAGTTGATTGTGTCTGATATTAATATGGCCACGCCGGCTTTCTTGTGATAGCGTTCGCATAGGATAGCGTTTTCCCCATGCCTGTATATTTACCGGGGGCTTCTGGCCGCTGGCATTTGGTCGAGTCTTGGCTCTATCTAACATGCCTTTCAGCTGGAATATTTGTACCATGTATATTTATTGCAATTTCCTTTTCTATGTAGTCGGGTTTACTCTGCTATCCTGATATCTGTTTATAATTGTCCCATATATTCTTTGTCCCTGTTTGATCTTTTCCATGCCTTTATGAGATTTATATTTTGCCTTTATGTTTTATATGTATTTTAAGGGTTGATAATATGCATCCTTTAATAATCACAATCTACCTTCAGATAATTGCTACCCCTTCATTTATGGCATAAGCACCTTAAGGCAATGGGCTTTCATTCCCCCTCCCATTTTTTGTGCTCTTGTGCTATTGAGCTTCTGCATAGTTTAACTCTACAATACATTGCTATTATTTTTGCTTTAAATGGTCAATTTTCTTTTAAAGAAGAAAAAAAAGAAAAATCTTTTCCATTTGTCAAACATTCACCATTTCCAGTGTCCTTCGTGGCTTTATGCTGACCCAATTTCCACCTAGTATTACCTTCTCTGCCCTGAAGAATTTCCTTCAACATTTCTTGTGGTGCCACTTAGCAAACAATGAGTATTCTCAGCCTATGTTTCTGAAAAATCCTTTATTTGAAAATATCTTTTACTTTGTACTGAAGACTAGATTGACAGGGTTTTTCCCCAGCATTGTTAGCATTTTCAAGGTGCTCCACTGTCTTTGGCCTGCGTATTTTCTGTGGGGAGGTCTGTAATACTCTCATGTTTTGTCCTCTGTGTATCTTTTTTCCTCCAGCTGCTTATAAGATTTTCTCTTTATGACTTATGTTAAGCAATTTTTTAGCTTCTTGAATCTGTGAATTTATACTTTCCATCAAATTGCAGCAAACTTATTTCTTTGAATATCTTTCTTTGCTCTATTTCTTCCAGTCCTCCAATTTTATGTATGTTAAACTGACTGAATCATCTCACCCTGGGGTTCTAAGTTTTTTTCCATCTTTTTTATTTCTGTGCTTCTGTTTGAATATTTCCTATCGCTACACCATCAAGTATACTAGGGCTTTCTTTTGTTTACTGTTCTGTCATTCCATCCAGTGACATGGTATTTTCATCTTTAGAAATGGTTCTATTTTATGTTTTTCATTTCTCTCCTCAATGTATTCATGTTTTCCTTTAATTTTATGAGCATATTTATAATATTTATAATATCTATTTTAAGGTCCTTGTCATTGCTGGATCTATTTGTATTGACTGATTTTCCTCTTTGGGGTCACAGTTTGCTGTTTCTTTACACGTTGATAATTTTTTTATAGGATGCTGGACTCTGTGAATGTCACATTGTCATGTGTTTGGATTGTGTTTTCTCCTTTTAAGATGTGTTTTCTTTGTTTGGTTTTTGTTTTGTTTTTGCTCTGTTTTATTTTGGTTTCTGACAGATGATTATAAATCCAGCTGATCCTTTTAAGTGTTGTGTTTCAGTAAAGCTGGCTCTAGAGTAGCCTTTATTCTAGGGCTAATTTAGCCCCATGTGTAAGGTGTGGCCCTCCTGCTATACCTCCTGGCTGCCACAAGTGTTCAAAAAGTCCTTTACTCTGGCTGAAAGAGATTTAAACGCCTCCTGGCCCCAGCGCTGCGTGAGTTCTGAGAAGGGTGCATCATACGGCACCCGGCTGCTGCTCACCTGGTGGCTTTGTGGGGTTTCACATTGCACTAGAGCAGATCGGCAATCAGTGAAGGCCCAGAGCTCCTTACGTATATTCCTATAGTTTGTTTTCTGCATAGCTCCCAGCTCCTTTACACTCTCTCCTGCAAATGTCAGCAACTTCTGTCTCCCGACCTGCCAATCTCTGTCTCTTCAACCCAGGAAGGCCACTTACTTATCACCAGCCTCTCTGCTCTGAGGGCCACATCGCTCGTTCCTTTCTCTCAGGGAACACAATACTGCACTGTCTGTTCTTTAATGTCTGAATGCAGTTGTTTCATTATTTTGTCCACTTTTTTCATAGCAGGGGGATGAATCTAATCCAAGACCATCCATCAATTGATAAAATGAGAAAGTCTCAGGAAGTCATCTTCTAATCCTCAGTGATGACCACCTTGAATTAGCTCCCCGAGGCTGCTGTAACAAATTACCACAATCTCTATGCCTTAAAGCAACAGAAATTCACTCTTTCACAGTCCTGGGAACCAGAGTCTGAAGTCAAAGTGTTGGCCAGACCGTATTCCCTACAGGGGTTTAGGAGAGAATCACCCCTTCCAGCTCTGGGGTAAGTTGGCATTTCTTGACTTGTGACTACATCATATGGGGAAAGTTTTGAACACTAGATGCCAGTTTCACCCCCTGGTTTACAGATATGGAAATTGAAGCCCAAAATGATGAGGTAGACGTTCTCATTTGGAAAGCAAAGGAAATGCACAGATTCCCAGGCCTTGCACTCCCAGACTCTGATTCCGTGTCTTTGGATGAGGAACACAGGATCTGAATTTTTCAAAATCCAAGAAGATCCTGATGCAGTGGCCAGTGGACGACACCGAGAAACAGCATTCAAAGAGCTCTCGCCTGGTCAGCAGCTAAGGTAAACAACTAAGTCCACGAACCAAAGGAAGATGGCATACCCTCCAAGCAGAAGGCTTATTAACCCTGCAAGTTTAGTACCAATTCTCCTAGTTTTTGATACTTTTATGAGACTCAGAGAGCAAGAACTGATATAATATCCTCCGTAATACTTAATTCTAGCCCCTCTGGTAACAGCATCACTACATGTTGCTGCTTGAATTCACACTGAGAGGGATCCCTGCATTCACTCAGCCTTGTCTCCCTAGAAAACTGGTCCTAATGGAAACGAATTGGCCCATCTTTGAGGGTCTTTAGAGTCTATGAATTCACCAGAAAATGAAACTCTAGAATACAAATTCTCTAGCACCTTCCTAACACAAATTCTCATCTTTAGGCTAACAGAGTTCCCCTAAAAATGAACACATACTCCAAGGCTTTCTACTGATGACAGCTACAAAGTTGCCCCAACACTTGTCCTGACCTAGGTCTTCACAAAAAATACGTTCAGATACTCTGATGGCTGCAAAGAGAGGCATGTTGTAAATGGGAGGTAAGTCCTCGTGTGAGGTCTTTAAGGATCATTCCACTGTGGCTGTGGAAATCACACTTGGAGAGGCTGATGAAAAGAAAGGATTTATTATACTCTCGGGTCCTGGAGAGGGAGGCACGGCACACCAGCGAGGGGCCATGTGGGAAGGGCTCCCGGGGATGGGGCTCCACCAAGCTGGTGGGGAGCTGAGAGAGTGGAGGAGCCTGGCCAAGCGCCTTTATTAGGGGTCAGGGTGGAGCACGAAAGCACAAAGCGTGAGGGGATTTCACTGGTGCATTTGAGTGTCACTAGGTCACAGTCAGGGGAGGACAAGGACAGGGAGTTATGACAGGGACCAGGCTGCATCCCACTGGGACACCTGGTCGCCTGGCCTGTGTGTGGGGATGTTGAGGCATCGGGAAATCATGAAGTTTTTAAAATGTACAAGAGGAGACAAGTGAAATGTACAATGTACTTCATTTAGTAATTTGTCATAGAAACCACTTTGTTTTTCATTATTCCATAGATCAATAGGAAATAGGGGGTCACTTAAAAGTGGTCTGCAGTGGTGTCTAAAATGGTTAGGGTATAACATCTACATGAAAGTTTAGATGACCGACATTCTTAGATAAAGAACAGCCTGGAAATGATCTTTGCCTGTGTGTCCTCTGAGCCAAAACCAGCAGTCAATTCAATCAATCTAAATAAATAAAACAGTCAAACTGGCTAGAGGAAAAAACCCTGATGAATACTGAAGTTTCCATTTGAAGAGGTTAAATATTATAGAAACACAAAGACATTAATGTTACAAAGGTTAATATGCAGAGTGACATAAGACTCTTTTACCCACTGAATGAAATAAAAAAGAGTATGAAAAATTTAGTTTGGAATCTTGTCATTTACTTTAGAAGGTAAATACCTTGATGATATGGACTAAACCTTATTCATCACAGTGTACAGCACACAGAAGGGTCTTAATAAATATTTGAACAGTTCCATAGGAATTGACTTATGTTTTTCTGTAATAGAAAGACCTACGTTTTTAATAAAACTGTTTTATTACCATAGAATAAAGGATATAAAGAATCCACTATTATTAAAATGAGTTGCTGAGTGAAATTTAATATTCCTGCTGAATTCTCTAAACTCCCAACCTGACAAAATTAATAGCAATAAATATACCTATTCATTCCTATGTCTATATGCTGCATTTCATTTACACATGAGGCTTAAGCCAATTTAAATAAGAAAACATTGATTTTTAAAAAGTAAGCAGTCACCTAAGGGAAAGCTTCCATCAGTATGCCGTGTAGTTTACAGACATGTCAGCCTCACCTGCAGACGCCCTGCGTTCTCTTCCATCCCATGTGGTTGCTTCTATCATCCGTTCTCCCCATTTGTGTCAATCCAGTAGGCGACCGCAAATGTCTCACACACCGTATAGAACAGAAAGGGGGATCTGAGATGGATATTTCACCCTTTTGCTGTAAAGATTTCTTTATGCCTTCCAGTGTCTCCATGGAAAGTCTCGAGTGAAAAGTGGTAAGTGTATGTGGAATGCAAAATGGAGAGTCCTTTCAGCTATTTTGCATGAGTGGAAACGAGAATGCAAACAGCCAGCTGGAGCAGGGGCTGGGCAGCACGGCTGGGGCGGGGTGAGCAGGACACACGACCAAACAGCAGAGCAGCGAACCACAGCACATCTCCACACCGCGATCTCAGCAGTGACATTCGCAAGAGTAGATCAGCCCAACCGGGGGAGCCCACGGGACGCCCTAGTCTAGCCTGACGCTTCCACAGGTGCTATGTCCCCTCAGTCCCAGGGGCTTCTACACACACCTGGGGAGTGGGTCTGGAGGCTGGATACTCTTCAAAGATATACCCTGCAAGGCCAACCGATTCTCAACACCTTAGAAATCCATAAGTAAACAGAATTCCAAAGCAATACGAGGTAATATTTAGACTTTTGTATGATTCAAAAAAAACTGTCAAGATTTTCCAGCACCTCAAGGTTATCTTTGTAAAAATTAATTGCTCCGTTGACAAACTATATCAGAAGCTGTTAGTACAGACTTACAATTGGGCCTATGACAGAAAAAAGGAGTCCCACTTCTGCCAGGGATGTAGAAAGTTGGAAAGTGTTCCTCCCATTCTAGCTACAAGACAAAGCGAGATAACTGCAAAAAACACAACTTTATTGCTTTTTTTTTTTTTCTTTAACTCATCCAAGATCTAAGCTCACAGAGCAAGCAAGGAGCCTAAAATCCAAGGAAAACCGGGCCCTCCGCGCACAGGTGTGAAAGAGCACTCGCGGGCTCACCTGCGGCAGAACACAGGCAAAGCTGACGCTGGAAACCACACCAGCAGGCAGGAAGAATTCAGCAAAAGCTTGTGAAAGTCGCCGTAGGTCATGTGTGGGGCAGCATGAGAACAAGGAGCCTCTGGACGTCCCGGGCACCGGAGGAGCTGACCCACTTGCAGGCTCCCCACGTCCTTCCATTGGGTGCTCGGAGAAAGGGGAGGAGGGTCCCAGGGAGAGCGCGCGGACGGCGCGGCCCGGAGGAGCGGGTGGCTCACTGCTGCCCGGACGCTTCCCTCCTGTGAAAACAAAGCTTCAAGCCCCTCAGGGGGGAGAAATCCCAGTCCTCACCACTGTATTGATGACGATCAATTGTAGCTAGGAAAAGTGCAAACGAGAAAGCTCTCCATCCTGAGGAAAGCGAAGGAAAGACCCCTGGGTCCAGGACCCTGACTCAACGCAGTCCACATCTCCTACCACTGGGGAGAAAAAGACACTCTGGGCCACACGAGAGCTCCCCCAAGCACTGAGGAAGACCCTCAAGACCCAGGTACATAGGGCCTGCCTGAGACTGAGGCTAAACTGGGACCAACAGAGGGATGTCCCATCCCCTCCTTTCCCCAGCACCGGGCTAGCAAGCACCAAGAAACAGGTGACGCAGTCCACCCCTGAGAGAGGGACCAGAGGGTGGAGAGAGGCCTCTTGGGACTGCGTCTCCCAGGAAGATGTGTTTCAGTCCCAACCCCCGTGGCTATGAAGCCAGCACTTGGAAAGAAGATCTTTGGAGGTGTGATCAGGTTAGGAAGAGGTCACTCCACTTGGGTGGGCTCTAATCCAATGCTCAGTGTCCTTAGAAGAGAAGAGAAGGGAAGTCTGGACACAGACACACAGAGCGCAGCACGTCTGTGAGGGCTGAGAGACACAGAAGACGGGGATGTGAGGATGGAGAGACAGAGCTTGGAGTGATGCTGCCACAAGCCAAGGACACCTGGGGCCGCAAGGAGCAGGAGGGCGAAGGATCCTCCCCGGAGGATTTGGGAGGAAGGTGGCCCCACTGGCACCTCGATTTCCAACATCTAGTGTCCAGCACTGGGAGAGAACACGTTTCTGTTTTAAGCTACCAACTTGGTGGGGATTTGTGAGGGCAGTCCTGGGAAACCCATAGCCCCCTCTCCAGGCACAGGCACACAGGGAAGGGCAAAAGCTGATGACGGAGGGGGACACTGAGGAGAGCCCTGCAGCACACCAGCCACCACTGCAGACGCAAGGAGGCATCAGAGGAGTTCAAGGCTGGCAGTACAATGAATGTGACCAGAACAGCAGCAAAACCCAAATCCAGCTCAAAATGCAGCTGCCACTGACACAATCTACCCTGAAACCACGACATGTGATCTGTATTACGGCATCACTAGCCAAGCAGGTATTGTTTTGTTTCCAACTCGGGGCTTCCTCCTTTCAGTGAAATGTGTAGAAATGGGAGCGGCTCCCGCGTGAGCATCCTGCCAGCATGGCTCTCGGCGTCTCCATCCAGAGAGATGGCTAGAGACAGACGTGTGCTCAGACTGCAGCAAGCGTGCCGCTACAGGTTAGAATTTTGAACAACATTTCTGGAAAAAGGAGATCCTGTCTCCAAAGGGAAAATTGTCTTTCTTGGTGAAATTTAAGAATTTCTAGAGGTATCGTGGGAGGAGGGATAAAAATACCAAAAACAAAATATTCCTCCTGGGTAGTTTCAAGGCTGATCTGCCCAAGTGCAGAAAGTCAACCCTGATAACAAGAAAAGGGGACATGGACCAAGAACCATCTACAGGGTGGCAGAGGCTCCAGCCCAGCGCCAGTGGCTGGAGGCGCAGCTGAACCACGGGACCACAGGGACAGCACCCAACCAGCAGCGCTGCGCCCCCCGCGGAGCAGCGGCCAGGTTTGCCCCGGGTGCGCTCCTTCTCAGGAAGCTAATACAGAACTTAGAATTCCAGACTCATGTTGAGACATGTGTTTGTATTTTAAAATCTCTTCATCCTTTTTTCAGGAATAATAAACAGTACTACACAGTCTAAGTACCTTAGGACAATTCTGTTATTTTATCAGTCTGTTTACCAAATGAAAATTTTACCACTATTTTATCATTTCTGCCCAACACAACACTCTGAGTTCAGCCTTATTGACAGTACTGGAAAATTCAGAGCAAAGTACTGTCTGTAGCAGAGGGAGAAAACCCGAATTACCTTCAACGAACCAAGAGGATTTGAAATGAAGAAAACAGTGAAGCAAATAATTACCTTGAAATGGATCTTAAATATGCAATTGCTTATAAGAGCCCTTGCATTTCAGAAAAGTCCAAGATGAATTGTTAGAGGAGCAGACAATGAGAAACATGCATGAAACTTAATACAGTCACGTGCTACAGAGCAACGCCGCAGCCAGCGATGGACCATGTGAGTGACGGTGGTCCCGTGAGATTCTAACGCCAGATTTCAGTGCACCTTTCTATGCTTAGACATGTTTAGATACACAGATACTTACCGTTGTGCTACAAGAGCCCGCAGTATCCCGTACAGCCACGTGCTGTGCAGGCGTGCGGCCCAGACCAGTAGGCTCCACCGTACAGTCTGGGCGCGCAGTAGGCTGCACCAGGTAGGTTTATGTAAGTGCACTCTACGATGTCCACAGACGATGACGATGCCTAACAATGCCTTTCTCAGAGTATATCCTTGTCAGTGAGTAAACATGACCATATTCAAAGCTACTTTCCTTAACTAAGAATGAAGGGTCTGCATTCATGTGTAAACAGTCACGGTAAACATTTATACTCTTTTTGAGCAAGCTGGTCTAGATTTGGATCTCAGAGCACACCTGTAATGGTTCATTTTATGTGTCAACTTAAGTGAGCCATGAGATGGCCAGATTTCTGGGGTTTTTTGTTTTGTTTTGTTTTGTTTTTTGAGACAGAGTCTCACTCTTGTTGCCCTGGCTAGAGTGCTGTGGCGTCAGCCTAGCTCACAGCAACCTCACACTCCTGGGCTCAAGCGATCCTCCTGCCTCAGCCTCCCGAGTAGCTGGGACCACAGACATGTGCCACCATGCCCAGCTAATTTTTTTAAAATAGATTTTTAGTTGTCTAGCTAATTTATTTCTATTTTTTTTAGTAGAGACGAGGTCTTGCTCTTGCTCAAGCCGGTCTCGAACTCCTGAGCTCAAACGATCTGCCTGTCTGGGCCTCCCAGAGTGCTAGGATTACAGGCGTGAGCCACCATGCCCAGCCACGATTTCTGGTTAAACATTACTTGTGGCTCTGTCTGGGAGGGAGAGAGTTTAGCCTCTGGCCCTGTGGGCCAAGCACAGCACATCCCCTCTCCCCGCCTAGGGCTGGGCCTCGTCCCACCCATTCAAGGACTGACTAGTGAAAATGAGAAGACCCACGTCCCAGCTCAAGTGTTCAGACAGAGGGGAGGGCTGGGAAGGGGTCTGTCAGGCCTCTCCTGGCTTCCAGCTTCTGGAAGTTCCTTGGCTCTGGCAGCACCACCCCATCCTCACAGCTGCTCTCTGGTGTGTGTCTGTCCAAATCTCCCCCTTTCATGAGGACATGAGTTATAGTGGATTAGGGTCGCCCTAGTGACCTCACCTCAACATTATTGTCTACAAAGACCACATTTCCAAAACAGGTCATCTTCTGAGGTCCGGGAGGTTAAGCCTTCAGCATCTGTTGGGGGACACAGTCTAACCCATGACGGTCACTAACATGCACCAGGCACTATGAAGACACTGAAAGTGCAGGTGCAATTGTTGTGGCCTCTTCCTCTGGCAGTTAGTGGCCCCCTCCTCCCCATCTGGGAGACAGGGACACAAAATATGGATTTTACATATATACACAAAAACACACATCATGTATATATAACATCTGTATCACAGACATGTACCATATCTGCGATGACACAGGCACAGGAGGGGTTTCATGCCCCTCTGGGAAGATAAAGGCTGGTTTCCCAGAGGACGTGAACATCTGAACTGATTCTTAAAGATAAGCCTATTTAATGTAGCAAGAAAGAAGGGAGAAGGGAAGGGTGTTCTGGGCTGAATGACCTTCCCCTGTAAGGTCAATGACATAGAAGTTGTGTGGCGGTCTGTACGACCAGGACAGCGGGTGCTGACACAAAGCCAGTGCGATGGGATGGACAGGGGAACTAAGAAATAATGATTACCCACTTCAGTGCTGCTGGCAGAGCCCAAGGCAGCGCCTGAGTGGCAAGCGGGGAGGCTGAGGGACCCTGAGGGACGCGACACGGAGCAGGCTGTAGGAGAAGTTGCCGGTGCAGAGAGCAGTGAAGGAAAGCAGGCGCTCGGGATGCTCCAGGCTCCAAGCAACAGACACCGGACTCAGCAGGTTCAGGGATGAGAAGGTGTCTTCTTTCCTACTGAGAAGACCAGAGGTAGGTGGCTTCAGGAGAGTGTGGCCAGGGCCTGTCACAGTCTGAGAGCCATCCTCTTCCTTGTGCCCATCTGGGCAGGTCTACGCTGGTTTCTAGATGTCCTTCCTCAGAGCTGCCACCAGGGCAGTCTGCGGCCCTGTCACTCAGGGGACTAGAGGACCCCACTCCCAACCGTGCAGTGAAATCCTTCCCTTTGGTGTGATGTGGCTGAGCTAGTTCTTGCTCCCATCCCTAGACCAACAGGTGGCTCCGGGCAATACCTGCACCCAGCTCTCACCCGGGTTCCCAACCAAACATGGGGGACGGCAGGGGCGGGGTGATGAGGTCAACACCGCCAGCAGAGACTATTAGAATGACGAGGGCCACTTATGAAAATCACCTGGCCCTACCAAGCTCTTGATTTCATGGATCTGAGCTGAGGTCCACGCATTCAAGCAGCAGTTGCCATTGCTTTTCACTGGGGTCAGGCAGGGGGTGTCTCCTGTGGACCCCGTCCCCGCTCTGCACACTCCTGCATCCTTGGGGCACAGGAAAGCTGCTCCGGTGCCCCAGCTCTTACTATTCCTGTTGACAAAGATACGAGGACAGATCTACAACACACCAAGAGCAGAAACCTGGAAACTGCCCTTGGAATCACAGGTTAATTACATTAAACTTTGCAAGAAGAAAATGCGGGAAAAGTGGCACGTCTGTAGACCAAATTATTAATAAATGGTCTGGAGCTTATCCCCACTAGCACACCTTTGGGTAACACACATTTTGAATGAATGAGATGCAGGGAATTTACGTATATCTGGACATAAAACATAACACTCATTTAAGTGTAACAATTAGAAGGCTGAACTGAGGGCCAAAGCTAAGCAGCCTCTCATGATAAAGTAACAACCTTGGAGCAGGTCTCTACAACAGCAATAAATGCAGACTGTGAACAATCCTGCAGCTTGCTCTTGAAAAAGCTTTTTTTCTTCCTTAGAATTTCGTTTTACATTTATCAATGAACCCAAGAGCAAATCAGACTATAGGGCCAAGTCCAAGCTAAGACCGTCTCTTTTCGGGATTCCAAAGATAAAGTCATACTTGAAGACCCGTTTAACTCATTTTCACTAACTGCAAGTGCAAATTAAGTTTATAAAACTATCTCACAAGAAAAGACAGTGATGTTTGATTACAGTTATGGTTTGTTTCACGCATTCTGATATTAGCCAAATGTTTTTATTATCATAAATGGGGATATATTAATATTTATATATAGTATTCAGAACTCTTTGAAAGAAATACACAGAGATTGGGTATATTTGACTTAGAGGAAAATTATCCTTTGTGGCAAACCATTAAATGCACAGAGGTCTTTTTAGATTTCATGCAATTGTAAACATCAACTAAAAATATTGTGGTGCTCATATACTTCCATTCTGCTCTTAATGCTCTGCCCGTGAACATTTTCTAAACTCCTTCAACTCTTATTTCTTCTGTTCTTATTCTGTTCCCCACAGCGGTGGCAGGAGAGGGACCCGCGGCACCAGCTAGGGGCTTCACTATGTCTCCATAGTCACAAGTCCGAATGCACGGTCAGGAAGAATGTGAGTTCTTTTGGAGAGATGCTAGATGCTACGTCTCCTTACTGCAGATTGAAAACGTGCTAAAGGAAGGATCTGAAGTATTAGACAATCTAAGTCTTATTTCTAATTATCCCCCTGACTAGCTGTGGAATCTTGGACAAATCCTTTAATCTAACTGCTTTTCTGTTCTTAGTCTGTAAAATTAGAACTTTGATTCAGAATCCAGAGATGTACAGACTGTCAGGGAAGTTTAAAGTCGTGTGGTCTGATCAAACACATTTTTCTATAATATGCACACATATATAATGTATGTATTATACATGCATACATAATATATGCATATTGTGTACATATAAAATACATGCATGTATATGTATAATATGCACATATGCAATGTTATGAATAGTTATATTTTCATTCTTATGGGAGGAGTATCCAATGAGTGGTGATGAACAATTGTTTATGACTGGGAAAAAAGTGAAATGGGAAAATATTAAACAATAATTTAAGGCCAGATAATTTATTTTTGTAAAAGAATGTGTTAAAAGACTAGGGGGTGGGGAGAAGACTGTCAGGAACAAGCAAATATGCCAAAATATGAATTTTGAAAGATCCTGGGTATACAGAATCATGGGACTTTTTTTTTTGTTACTTTTTTAACATTGTTCTTTACCAAAATTTCTAAGAGAAGCTAGTATGACTTTTATAATATTAAAACACATACTTGCAAAAATAATACATACGTTCTGAAGGTTTTTCTCCACCCAGAAAAGCTCAACTTTCTTATTTCCAAATGGAGCAGTGTAACAGCAGGGGAAAATTGTATTGGCTGCTTAATCCATTTTCAAGGGCTTCCAGGATGGTTTAATTCTATGTTAAAAGTGTGTAACTATTGAGAAAACGAGGGAGTAAGCCACAGACTGAGAGAAAATATTTGCAAAAGACATATCTGATAAAGGACTGTTACCCAAAATGCATGAAGAACTCGAATGTCAACAATAAGAAAGTGAAGGACCCTTTAAAAACGGGCAAAATATCTGCGCAGACACCTCAGCAAAGACGACACAGGGCCGGGAATAAGCACACGGAAAGACGCCCAGGGTCACGCGTCCTTAGGGAACCGCGAACTACAGCAGCACCGAGTGGCCGGCACAGACCTATCGGAACCGCCGAAATCCAGAACGCTGACACCAGTGCCGGAGAGGACGCGGGACAGAGGGACCCTCGGGCATCGCTGGTGGGACGCAGAATGGCGCAGCCACTTTGGAAGACAGTCCGGCACTTTCCTACGGCACTAAACATACTCTTACCACGTGACCCAGCAATTGCATTCCTTATATTTACCCAAAGGCGCTGCAATCTTAGGTCCACACGACCACCGCACGCAGCGGTTGCAGCAGCTTCCTCCCTCATTCCCAGAACTTGGCAGCACCAAGAGGTGCGCCAGGAGGTGAGCGGATGGACCGTGATACGTTCAGACGGTGGAATATCGTTCAGCAGTGAAAAGAAACGAGCTAGCGGGCCTTGAAAAGACAAGGAGGAAACTTATGCGCATGTGCTTAAGTGAGAAGAGCAAATCCAAAAAGGTCATGTACTGTAGGATTCCAATTCTATGACATTCTGGAAAAGGCCACCAATGGCTGCGGGGGAGCGGGGGGCAAGAAGGGGTGAGCAGGCAGAGCGCAGAGGACTTTCGGGGCCGTGAAACTCGCTGTGTGGCCCTAAAATGGTGGATGCGTGACATTGTAACACTTGTCCCTGGGTGGGCCCTCCTTTATCTCCCCCGGGACACACCCGAAGTGGGCTTTGGGGACTGCACCTCCCTGGGGGACACACAGTGTTCCCAGCTTCCTTCCTGCTCCTCCTCATGGAACCTCAGGGGACTAAGGATGGTCTTAGGCTTGGAGTAGTCCCAGGCTTTCTTACCTGAAGTTCCCGATTTCCTCAGCAGTAAAACCCCCTGAAAAACTCAGCAGACTTCCAATATGTTTGTTTTCAGTCAGTCCCACCAGTCCACAGTGTTCCTAGTGAAGCTCAGATCTTTTTCTTTGCTCTCTCATTCCCGTCGCCCTCTCTCTCCCTCCCAATTCAAAGACGCCTTCCTTGAAGCCATAGGGCTTGGGTGGAAAGGCCACACCTGATATTTAAGAAAGTTATGGACATTTAAAGATCTCATCTTTTAAATTTGTGCATTCAAAGTAGTCAGTTTTCCCCACATGGAGAGATCCAAATCTCTCTTTATTCCCTTTTAATTCCTTTGGCAAATAAGCTGGTCTTTCCAGGGCCCACCTCTTCCTTGTTGTACGTCATCACAACCATCTCACACCGGCCCAGACACGTCACACGGTCCTGCTGAAATGCAAGGAGGGCTGGGATATCCTGGGGACACCCAGACACTCAGCGAGCCACACAGACGGCTGCCAAGTTACTCCAAAAGGCTCACATCAACTTACATCTGCTGCTGCTGGAGGTGGGAGTTCGCTTACCCCCTCCTGGCAGGCGCTCAGTTTTACCAGACGTCTTCTGTTTCTTCTCATAGGTCTGCACAACAAATCCTAAACTCCCCAAGGACGGGGCCCATCTCTTAATAATTTCTGTACTCCCAACTGGCAAACCGTCTGAAGTATACTTATGTGTGGATTTAGAGAACGTTGCTTGAATAAAAGAATGAATGGCGGGATTACTTATCTGTTTTTAGAGGAAGAAATTAAGTCTCAAGAATACACATAGCAAAAGGCCTGCCGAAAAACTAAGATCTTGACAAAGCTTTATTGTGACCCACCTGATATCTCTTTGAAAACAGTGCTTTTGTGACATTAGCCAGAATGATGGCAAATCCAAAAAAAAGGACTTTCCAGCCTCCTCACCCCCACCACAAATCCCTTCAGAACATAATGCCCAAAGCCCTCTTCCCATGGAATAAAACACACCTCTACCTCCATACCCAGCTCTTCACTCTCACACTGGAGACCCCCCGAACCTCTTGAGTAAATGGCTCTCCCTTGCTTGACAAGCAAATAAACCCAGCTTGGTTTGTTTGATTTTAGTTCCGGTGGTCTCCACGTCGCTGTTTGGCAATGCGTAAACGTATTTTCCTAGATCCCTCTCGCTCATGAACGTAAAGGACACAGCATGACTTGGTGACGTGAGTTTACGTCAGCCCAGCCTGGGTTCCGGTCCCAGCTCTGTCATTTACAAGGCGGTTTAAGCAAATCAGTTCCCCGTTCACACCGCAGCTCCCTCCCTGGATAACGGGAAACGCGATGTCCCCTGGCTAGGATTCTGGGGGACGCGAGTCACAGACAGAAAGCCGCTGGAACATGGAGGACTCCATAAACACTCATGACGTGCAGTTGATGTCTGTCTACACATGGTGACGATTTTAAGTAGCTGCCACCATTTTATTTCTAAAACCGGTGAATCATGCCCCAGGAAGAGCTGACGGGTCCGACAGAGAACCGTGATGACCGCACCACCCCGACAAAGACCTCGGGATCCATAGAAAGAAAACTGTTCCCTCTCTCCCTCGTTCTGCCTCTCCCCCCTCAAACGCTATGATTCCAAAAATCTGAATCTCTCCCATCCGTACTCATCACTTTCTTTGGATCTTCAAAATAGCCCTAGACACGGCTGTTCAAAGGAATAAAACTTGCATTTACTCTAGATGCTAGAGTAGATTATAGGCAAAATAGATATTTTTTATAGTATTGATAATTTTATTATTAACTAGGCTAATAATTGCAGTATTTTCAATGCCAACAAAATCAATATTATTGATTACTAATACCACACAATTATTAATATCATATATGTAATTATATTCTTTTTTTAATTTTTATTTATTTATTTTCATTTTATTTCAGAATATTACAGGGGTACAAACCTTTTGGTTACATAAATTGCTTTTGTTACATTTGAGTCAAAGTTATAAGTGTGCCCATCCCCCAGACAGGGTGCACTGTACCCGTTAGGTGTGAATATACTCATCCCCTCCTCCCCCTGCTCCTGCTTGACTTCCGATGAATGTTATTTCCATATGTGCACATTTAAAAAAGAAATCCCAAGTGGAACAGTTGCCGTGAGGATCACAGTCAGCTAGGACAGGTGCCGTGCAAAGCACCCTGCTGGTGTTGCAACCTCTGCGGAGCACGGCATCATTTCCAATCAGGAAAGATTATTCGGTTACATTCATACTAAGTAGAGCACTACTAGGGTTTATTAAATGCATACACATAAAATTATGCTGGTGAATAAACAAATTTGATCTGTATAACTGCAGTGCTGAATCACTTATTCTTATCAAATAATCAAAACATTTCCCACAGTGGAAAGTTATTAACAGAAAGCAGAACATACTTTAACAACTAATATTGTTATGAATATGCATACAAAAGTAAAAACTAGTCATATACGTACATGCATTTATTTCAGTATCTTGAGTAGGATACATATACCACACTAGTTTTATTAGGAATTCAAACTGACGAAATGGGATGAATCTTTACCAACTTTTGCAAACATTCGCACTACGTACGAGGCAGTTGTGAATTTTCTTCGGTCCTTTGTTCAGTCCCTTGAGAGTTATTTACTGTTTCTTTAAATTTTACAAATTGTTCAATAAATGTTAAAAGGTCCCTTAAAATAAATAAAAATGAATGCAATAGATTAGAAGAAATATATTAAGCATGAAAGAAAATTTCAAAATAAGCATGTATTTTAGGACACAGTCATCTAAAAACAGACAAGATGAGACTTTGCAACCATCCCTTTTGTTTTAAAGGGTATTTTCAGAGTTTTGGCCCCGAATGCAACAAAGATTCTCTAAATATGCGGACGCTACCCCTGCAGCATTTCCAGACCAGGCACAGTGCAGCAGGGCAAGCAGGGTCACCGTGAACATGACAATGTTTAAGCTTCAGGTCCATTCACTCCCCTGGCCAAGATTGTGGAAGGTGCTTTCTCCATTGTGATCTGCAACTGAACCTTCTGTTTGGAGGACACACAACACGATACAAGGAACCACAAACTCTGGGTCCACCTGTGCGCTCACTCAGCGCCTAGCACAATCACCTTGGTTCATGGCTTTCTCCACCACGTAAGCTGGAAAGTGGGATGTTCTATTTCCTGGCCTCCCTACAGCTAAGAGTGGCCCCGGCACATGGTGCTGGCTGACGAGATGCAGGTGGGAGTACC
Organism: Lepilemur ruficaudatus; assembly: GCA_963574885.1. NCBI lineage: Eukaryota > Metazoa > Chordata > Mammalia > Primates > Lepilemuridae > Lepilemur > Lepilemur ruficaudatus. The sequence continues at coordinate 24,022 of CAUYRT010030929.1, forward strand.
TGGAAAGGACCGTCCTTCCTAAATAAAACCAAAAAGCCTCAGGAGGAGAAGCTCTTTTCCACCTGCCCTCCACCTTGCTGTTTCTTACTCCAGGGAACATGGACCTCATGCCTGAAGGCAGCCCCGCGGAGAGCCTGAGCAGGAGAGCCACACTCCAAGGGAAGCAGAGGGGGAGACAGAAGAGCCCTGGTTCTTTGGTGACATCCCTGGGCCCAGGACACCTGCACCTAAAAGTCTTCCTGCTGCGGACCCTAACAATCCTGTCCATGTTTAAACCATCATGTGGTTGTCTGTGTCTCCCAAGCCTACCAAATCCTGAGACTGGAACTGTAGTACCAACTCAAGAAAAGTAACTTTGTAAAGTATAAACTTACATAACCAATAGTATAAATCAACCACTTACTTTTTAAATTAAAATATTCACAATAATATAAGTACAGGGTTTTTCAAAGATTTCACATCCCTAAAAGCCACAGAATTTGAGAAAAGAAAGCCATTCACGGCCACATGCCTCCCCACTTCCCTGATTTCTGCCCGTGAGCATTCACCCTCAACTCTGAGGTTTTTTTTGAATGAGTTTATTTCTTTATTACTAAACAGTATGTAAAGATTGAGGTTTAAACCTTGGGCTAGGAATTCTTAAGCATAGAATAGGATGCAGCAGGTATTAGGTTATTAAATATGAAATGTCCAATGTACTTAAATACTGAGTTTGACAGTTGATATCCCTGATATTTCACTTTGGCACTTCCATTTTTATTTTTATTGTGAAGGCACATCTTCAGTCTTTCAAACACACTTTTTGGCTTGCGATTATCTTTCACAGATTTTTTTAGAGCAATTTTTGTGAAACCATGGATAAGTCAAATATTCGTGTTATTTTCAAATATGAGTTCTGTTGTGGAACCAATGCAGCACAGACAGCTTGAAATAGCAATGAAGCGTTTGGGAAGGATGTGGCTAATGAATGCACAGGAAGTCAGTGCTTTGAGAAGCTCCGTTGTGGGGATTTTTGTCTTGAAAATGAGCCACGTAGGTGACCTGAGACCAAGGTGGATAATGATGAGCTGCAGTGGAAGCGAATCCATCTCAACCTATGCGTGAATTAGCAGCAAGGTTTGGCATTACCATTCCAACAACACTGGACCTTTGAAAACAAATCTTCAACGTAAAGAAGCTGCATAGATAGCTATGCATGAATTAAATGGGCATCAGAAGAGAAATCATCTCCAAGCTTGCCTTTCTTTGCTGTCACGACATAAAGGCAAAACATTTCTGTGCCATATTGCTACGCAAGAGGACTCTGCAAGCATTTAGCACAATGGCTGGGCAAAGATGAAGTGCCAAAACACAGTCCAATACCGAATAGTCATCAAGAAAAGCTAATGGTGTGTGTTTGGTGGTCCGATGCTGGCATTATCCACTACAGCTTCGTGAAACCTAGTCAATTGATTATAGTGGCTGTCTGCTGCAGCCAATTGGAGGAAATGATGAGGATGCTTGCAATTAAGCAGCTGAGATTGGTCAACAGGGACAGGCCAATCCTCTTGCAAGACAACGCTTGACTGCATGTCGCACAAACAATGCTGCTGAAACTACAGAGGCTGGACTTAGAAACTCTGTCATCCACTGTATTCACCAGACCTTGCACTAACTGACTGCCACTTCTTCCAGGCTTTGGACCACTTCTTGCAAGGAAAAATATTCAATTCTCAACAAGCCGTGGAAAATGCCTTTCACGATTTCATTGCCACTCACTCTCCAGGCTTCTTTGCTGCTGGCGTAAACAAGCTACCATTAAGATGGCAAAACTGTGTCAACAGTTTGGGTGCATACTTGGAGTAATTGTATTGCTTCTTGTTTGAGATATAATGAACTACACTTTTGACTCAAAATTGAACATTCCGTATTTAATGACCTTAATAAAGTTAACGTTCATGAGTGTGGATACTTCAAAGGTCTATCTAGTCTAGTTTTAAATGAATAGTTTTGAGAATAGCATGCTATTACTCTGGTTCTTTTATCATGATATCAGTACTTACTTCTGCCCCTCCTCACTGATCTTACTCTTCCCCATGATCTGATTCACATGGTTTTCAATAATCTACAAAGAATTAACGATAATTTGGTCACGTATAATGGCATGATACTGGTCATGTATAACGGCAATAACATAGAATCCAAACAGGTTGCCAATTCTAGAATTAAGTACAAAGATACTAATCTATACTACACATGACAAAGAGCTATACATATATAATACAAGCAGAACTATAGACCGTTAAGCAAGAAATTGTTAGCACGTATTTTGAAGGAGTAGCCTGAAAGGTCTTAGGGGAGCCCGTTCATTATATTTTTTTGTCACCAAATAAACCCATTGTATGGAATTGTAATGTGCAGAAGGGTTACAGCAATGGTCAGCTCTGATGGCACATTCCACCCTTAAAACTGAATGCTTACTTTTTTCTCACTAATACATTAGCTTACACATGTCCAGTTTTAAGCTAATGTCTGACTAGCCAGATATTCCTAGCATTATACAAAGTTATCATTTAGAGAAAGAATGCGTATATTCTTATTCGGTTTATGGCACAGGGCTAGCAGGCTCTAGAGGAAATATTTTTATTGATAAATACGAATTCACAAAATACTTACTTTTGTTTTCTTACTTAAAATCTTATTTGATGTTTCCAGTTTTATAGCTTCATTCTGAATGGGAATGGTTTCAAAAAGCAAGATATTTGGTTAAGAATATTTGTTAACTATTTTTCTCTGCTTATAGGGCAAAAATTATGATGTAAATCCTGTTATTATAATTTCAAGAGTACTCAATAGGTATGATTTAAAAACAGATAAATAAACAAATCGTAAAATGAAGGACAAATAGAGAGATCTTGGCCCTCTGGGTCAAAAACTGGAAGAGATGATAGTTGAAGTTTCAAAAAATTAGGAAATTTTAGGTAAATTCCAGAGAAGAAGAGTTTTCACTTTTCAGAATAATAGTTTGTTAAGATGGCTGGAAATAATATAAAAATACAAATATCAATAAGTCACATATACCAGAAATAACTGGTTATAAACTGTAATTTTTAAAAGTTTTAATTTCCATTTATAATAGTAACACATATTATAAAGTCATAAGAATACAAAAAAAAATTATTTAAGACCAAGGCATAAAAATAAATTAAATAAACACAAAATGGTCCCAGATGGTATTATAAAGTTATCACTTCCTCCCAAATTAATTTATAAATTCATAGTAAGCATAATCAAAATACCAAGAGTATTATAAATGGAACTTAAAAAATTAGTTAATAGTATGAATGAGAATATTCAAGATAATTGTGAACAAAATAATGATGGGCAAGTGTCATAAAAACTTGCTCTTTCAGATATCCAATATACTGAAAAGGATTAGCAATTATAACATGCTGCCTAGCATAAAATTAAGAGGGTAGGCTGAGTTTGAATGCTAACTCTACCTTTCTAACCATGACCTCAATCAAGTTACTTAGCACATTTGTGCCACATTTCCTTACCTAAAAAAAAAAACAAAACAAACAAACAAAAAAAGGTTCATAATAGTGGCCATTGCTTATGGTTATTGAGAATTAAATAATATTTTTAGATTATCTGGTGCACTGTAAATCCTCAATACATTAGCTTTTTTGCTAGTTAGAAATGGCCTATTTTATAAGAAATACCATCTATGAATACTATAAAAATCTCTATGCTTCTTCTGGAAAGAAAAAAACTCTATGCACATAAACTTGAAAACGTGGAGGAAATGGATGAATTCTTAGAAACACACAGCCTCCCTAGGCTCAGTCAGGAAGAAATAGATATCCTGAAAAGCCAAGTATCAAGAAACAAAATTGAAACAATAAAAAATCTTCATAAAGAAAGCCCCAGGCCAGATGGTTTCACGCCCAAATTTTACCGGACCTACAAAGCAGAACTGGTGCCTATCCTGCAGAAATTATTCCACAGCATTGAAAAGGAAGTAATCCTCCCCAACATGTTTCATGAAGCCAACATCGCCCTGATATCTCAGCCAGCACCATACTGAATGGGGAAAAATTGAAAGCATTCCTGTTTGGAACTAGAACCAGACAGGACTCAACAAACAAAAAAAACAAAACTATAGGCCAATATCTCTTATGAATATAGATGCAAAAATTCTCAATAAAATCATAGCAAACTGAATTCAGGTGCTTATCAAAAAAATAATGCATCACAACCAAGTGGGGTTCATCCCAGAGATGCAGGGATGGTTCAGCATAGGCAAATCTATAAATGTAGTTCATCACATAAATGGAAGTAAAAACAAAGACCATATGATCTTCTCAATAGATGCAAAAAAAGCATTCGACAAAATTCAGCACCCTTTTATGATAAGAACACTTAACAAAATAGGCATAAATGGGACTTACCTCAAAATTGTAAAAGCCACATACGCCAGACCCTCAGCCAATATCATACTGAATGGGGAAAAATTGAAAGCATTCCCACTTAGAACTGGAACCAGACAAGGTTGCCCTCTATCACACTTCTATTCAACATAGTGCTGGAAGTCCTAGCTAGAGCAATCAGACAAAAGAAGGAAATCAAGCATCCAAATGGGGTCAAAGCATCGCTCTTTGCTGACCATATGATCTTATATGTAGCAAACCCCAAAGATTCTTCCATGGACTACTGGAATTGATAAACAAATTCAGCAAAGTCAGGTTACAAAATTAATGTACACAAATCAGTAGCATTCCTAGAAAAATTATTCTTTAACGTAGCTCAACAAATCATTTATTTTTCTTTTTGGGAACCAAAATACATATTCGTGACAGTGTTTTTGGTTTTATAAAAATAATACTTTTGTTTTATTTTGTGTATCTTATTTTCACATTAAATGTATTATAAAACGTTACAAAGCCTATCTAATTAAATTTAAATTTATGAATATGTCTAAAAAGTAATTCTAATTCATTCAATACTAATTAATGGTTTCTCTGCCTCTTCCTGCTATCTGGGCTTTAATAATTTCACTGCTATTATAAGCCTCCCCAGACAGGGCCAAGTCCCAAAGTGAAGTGTAAACAAATCAATTAAGTCTATTCTAAGAGCACTGTACTGAGGAATTCCTGAAATAAATAAATTGAAAAACAAATTTCTGACCATTTCTCAGCTTATAAATCTGTCCACATATAAAAGAACAGACAAATATATCTACATTTTAATTACAAATAAAACTATAAAGAATATAAGTGTTTATGAAGAGAGACACAGAGTACTGTGGTTTACTCAAAGCATGCCTCAGATGCCTAATACTCACATGAACATGTGATATAAAATGGAGTTGCTCTGAGAAGGCACCAGAAACAGGTGACTCTTTAGAGCTTATGAGACAGTATTGAACTTGTGAATGAAAAGTAGAAACTATGAACTAGGGGAGAGACACACGAGAGAAACCAGAAGGAAAAGGACATGTGGAGGGAAATATGCAAGTTTGACAGAAAAGAGGCAGAATAATTTCACAAAAAATGAAGCCAAGTACCATAGGTATAGACACATAAGATTTGATATCATTTTAGCAGTATGAGAGAAAATTTTGTGGAAAGTGAAATGATGATTTTGGCACATCAGTAGGTATCATTTATCCCTATGTACTCTAATAATTATGTTTGCTTCCTATTAAAAACTTAATTGTCACAATAAGTTGCCATTTGGTAATTTAGAAAAACAAAATGAAAGTGGTGTCAATGACAGAATTTTGTTTTACATTTTTGAGATAAATCAAAGAATGACATAATTCATAACATTTCTCTTATTTTATTTTTTCACTTCAGGGGGGAAAGTGGGTCTCTAGAGCCCACATCTATTGCCATGTAAGCAATCTGATGCATGGCAATCATGGTCACCTCATGAAGATATATAGCGAGTCCATTCCTGGTGTTCCTAAAGAGAATATGAAAACTCAACTTAATGGTTATTCAAAAGTTATGGACAATTGCCAATTCAAATGTGGACCATGGATTCTAACTTCGAATCTGTTCTCTATCTCCCTTCCCCCCAATCTTTAATCCATCAAGTCTTTAAATTTTCTAAGCCATTATCAAGATGAACTGTATCCACACCAGACTTTCAGAAGGGAGCAGCCCCATAGCTCATTGTCATTCCCGTGAGCTAGGCAGTCCCAGGGGCCATACCTAACAGTGAATGCAAAGAATAAATCAAACTCTGGGATGGCTTTAAAAAGCTTAGTTTTCTTATGAAAATGAAGCTTTAACCTTGCCTGGCACATCAGGGGTCTAAAGGAATACAATCTTCCATTTATTTGCATTAGCCAGAAAGGCATTGTGCCAACTCAGAGCCTTATTTTCAGCAAACACAATTTTACAGGAGAGAAGGAAAAGGAAGAATTGAGATATCTATCTGAAGTAAATTTAACCAGATACAAGAATCCTGTTATGGCTAAATAAGTGAAAGAAATAAAGATACATGTTTTCAGAATAGTGTTTTCTTTACTGAGGTCCCACACAGCCTGTTAGAAGATGGTGGTATTCTAGAAGCACACAGCTTCCAGCTAAGCAGCTGCAGTATGTATCAAAGCTGTATGTGAGATACTGAGATACAGGTTAGTGGAAGGAAGTAAAGGCTCATCTCGGTATACTTAAGAAAACAAATCAAGACAGAGTTTATCTCTCTGAAGCAAACTGATTAATAGTTACACAGAAACTCATCAATAATGCTAATGCCTGGCAATAGGTTAATGCTGCACATTAGCCTATTTGATATAAATGAAATCATGAGAAACATTTATTTAAGTTGTGAGTTTGATTATGTGATTGCCTCTTTCCTGATTTTGACTTTATAATTAAATTGTTCACACTTTAGATATTTTATTCTGCTAGTTGATGTACATTTAATATTTAGACAATCCTTTCAGCCAATGTCAGTATAATTTAGTTAATAGTCACTACTATTACAAATATAAAGATTGAGCCTCTTTCTTTCTTTTCACCTCCAACATATACTCATTCTAAAGTGTTCCATAAATTTTTTTTCTCCCTAATGGTCTTTTTTCCATATAATCTCACATATCTAATGAAGAAAATACAATAAAATTTACTATCATGGTTTGAGAATTTAAGTAAGGAAATTCTATTTTTCACTGAAATTAATTTGAGGAAATTTATCTTTATTATAGGAATCTACACATCTGAACATAATTCAAGAAAGTAAAAATCTATACCCTAGTGTTTTGGTTGTACTCACATTTGAAGGTTATAGTTTATATTAATCCACAATAAATCTCTGTGAGAAATTCTCCTGCAACTTTTCATTGTGAAGCACAATTGTTTCATAGAGTAAATGTAGATTCTAGGAATGTCTGAGCTTGTCTTCTAGTTAAAGGTGCTGGGCAATTTTCTTGCTGAGCCTGAATTTTCTCTTTAATACAATAAAAATAATTATAACATCTATCTTGCTAGGTTGTTGTAAGAAACACATGGATGTATAAAGAACTTTTTGTAAATTGCATACAAAATATCAGTGGGCATTGTTACTCTGAGTTTTATTTTGTATTTTAAACAGTAAACTTGAAATTTGTATTCACGTTAGAATCAGCAAATGTTAAAACTATGCATTCCTTATTAGGTATTCTTTCTAAACTCATGGCTTTCCGTTTTTCAATCACAACAAAAATTTATGTTGACTTCGCCCTCCCTGTGTTAAAGCACAGACTTCCCTGTCTGATGAAGAATTACTTTTGCATTTTCTTTAATAAACCCCTTCTCTGCTTTGTTTTACCAAGATGCTTTAAAATAGGAAGAGGAGTGATGTCAGTTAAAGGGAAATCAGAAAAAAAAATGTTATCTTTTCAAAGAAATTGTATGTCATTAGTAAACTTCACTCCTGTTTCTGGTCACTGGACAAAACTGGCTTCCTCTTTGACACATACTTGACGTCTCCATTTAGATGGAGTTTACCACTGAAAACTTAACGTGTCTGCCAATTTCATCTCACACCACTGTTCTTGAATCACTAAAATAGATAAGTTCTTATGGGCCCCAGGATCTTCATGCATGTTATTCCTTTTGCCTAAAATAATCTTTGAATGTTCAGCTCCTTCTCATCTTTTAGGTCTCAGGTTAGATAGCACCTCATCTGAGAGAATGCCCATGACTGCCCATTCTAAAATATATCCCACCTATTTTTCCCTTTCCTTTCCCTTTATCACATTTTGGAATTATATATACATATGTGTGTGTATATATATATATATATATATATAGCCTGCTTATTTGCCTCCTCCAGTTTACTACAAACACCATGAGAAAGGGTTACAATGTCTATTTTGTTCATCTCTGTATATCTAACAGACTGTGTAGTACATAGAAGGAACTCAATAAATGCCTATTAAATAAATTAATAAATTAGTAAAAGGAACAGAGAAAATATCACTTGAAGTATCTTTCGGAGAATGAAATTTGTCCAGAGCACCATCTCAGAATATTGCATGGGGTGGTTTTAATTGCTGGATGAATGTCTCCTTGTGGATCTCTTGCTAACATTTGAAGCTCACCTTTAAGCTCATTATTATTTCTCTCCTCTCTGTACTTTCCACCATGCCTGCTTCATCTTTATGCTCTACCTATCTCCTGTAATGACTCCATCTATCTTGTAGTCTAAGAAAAATCTTGGGAATCATATTTAGGTCTTTTATTTTATTCATTCTATACATCTAGATTTCTTCCTCTGAAAGTCTCTTTTATTCATTCTTATTTCATATTTGCTTGTTCTTACTCGGAAGTCTGTATTCCTTCCTCATGAGTCTCATGTCTCCAAAGTTTGTCCATTCTTATTTACATGCTCAGAACCCCTACGAAATGATAAAAATCTGAAAGGCAGGGATTCTCTTAATTATCACAGTTCTTAACATGGTGGCACATACACATGGTCAGTTCTTGCTAAGTGCTTATTGACTTCTCTCAAGATTCAGTAGCTTGTTATGTCTTTGTAGAGTCAAATCATAATTTGTAATAATGATGATGCATTTGTAAGTATGCTTTTAAAATATCTTCAAACTCCTTGTCTCATAACTTAGCTCTAATCTGGTAGTCATTCAAACTTTATCATTACAAAACATACAGAGCCTGATTCTTCTTTCTCTTTCAGGTGTTCTGCTCTGAGGGTATAAACAATAGTATCTATTATTTATTCTTTAGGACTCTGTCTTTATACCTTCTTAAATCTTGATAAATATTCTCCTTCTGTGATTCTAGAAGAAGCAAATTGCTTTTCTTGATCCCCATTCCTTGGCCTCATCTAAAAAAAAAAAAACAGCTTATTTCAACTAGAAAAGAGAAACCATGGGGAACCAATCACAAAGACTATAACTTTTAACTTTTTTCACTTTATCAGCTTTGGGATTTCAACAGCAGTGTCCCTCCTTTTGAAAAGTGACAGACCTAATCAGTAGAAAGAGGCACAGGGATTCGGCTGATCAGAAAAGATTTGCCTATAGCACCTAGCAAGTCCTCTTTGCTGCAGAATGGCCAAAGAGATCTAATCAGGCATACAACCATCATGTCAAGTGTTCCGAGCACTTTCTTTGGGGCATTTATTTAAAAAAAAATAGAGGATTTAGGCCTGAATAAGCCCTTTCCTGCCTGCATACCATTTCCGTGATGTGTCTTTACAGCCATCACGACTGACGTAAAATAATCTTAAGGGTCAATCGGCAGTGCCCAAAAAATAGAGAAGTAGAACTTGAACCTGCAAAAGTTTAAAAAATAAAAGGTATTTTATGAAAAATAAATACATGGACATGGAGTTGGATTTAGTTCAGGAAGAAAAAATCTAATTTTACTAACAAATAGGTAACCAATAAAAATCAAAATAAAGGCAATCCTCATACATCATACAGATTACAGGCCCAGAAAGTCACCAACACCTGGAATGAAGTATGATAAATAAGATGGTCCACACATGATATGGAAGTCACTTTCTTGTGCAAGAGCTATTTTGTAGATGTTACTCATATACAAAAAGTAAGTTTTCAAACATTTATAATAGCAGAATAGTTTTTCATATAATATTTTTAATGTACAAAATAGACAAAAATGGAGCTAATATGATTAAAATATAGTATGTGTGTGGACGTAATATACAGTAATATATTATATAATATACATAATATATTATATATATGCATACTGTTATGGGGAAGAACTATAATAGGAACCCCGCAAACTTGGTTGTCCCTCTCCTATCTCCCGTGGAGATAGTTGTATGAAGTGTCCTCCACACAACATGGACTGATTCAATCAAGTACAAATACAATCTATATACTATAATAGTATAAAACTTTCTGAAATGCATTTAACCTAAACAATATAGTCATGAAAATATTATTTAATAAAGCATTAATTCCCTATATAAAGCTATAACACTTATTTTTTGCAGCAACAAATCAGAAAGTAAACAAAGACTTTTTTTGAGGAAATTTGACAAATGGTTTTGAAGAAAATGAGACTCAAGTGACTTTATTCTTGTTATCAATTTTCCTAGGAAGGCATGGTCACTAAAGATCAAGTGGTTTCTCTGCATTTGGCATTAGAACTCCATTTCCCAGAATTTGGATTGGCAACATATTTATCTGTGTGCTGCTCATCATAGGGTCACAAAGAATATTATGGGTGTTATGACAGGGTTCAATACCTTCACATTGATCCAAGATCAGAATAGTCTGATGAATGGGTAAACTCAGATTATGCCAACAAATAGCACTCTTGCTAAATAAGTATGTACGTAAATAAATTCTCTTTGGAACAAGGTGGCACTAGTTCTTTAGGCATCTGGTTTTAATTAAATGACACCCCCAAATATTGATGAGAGAGCAGGAAAACAGTTCCCTAACCTTTTTGTCCCTGAGAACCACTGTCAAGAAAGTCAGTTCTCCTATCACTGCTACTGCCCACCATCACATTCATTTATCCACATTCTTTCTTTTATAACCCAGATATCCAGGTTAGAGTCAGCTAATCTGATAAATTAATATGTAATTATTAATAAAGAGGTGTTTTCCCACAGAATAGCTTGATACATAAGTGTCCTTCATTTTTGCAGTTAATGCATGCATTTAAAAATGACCTGTAAGGGCCGGGTGCGGTGGCTCACGCCTGTAATCCTAGCATTCTGGGAGGCTGAGGCGGGTGGATCGCTTGAGCTCAGGAGTTCAAGACCAGCCTGAGCAAGAGCGAGACCTCATCTCTACTAAAAGTAGAAGGAAATTAGCTGGACAACTAAAAATATATAGAAAAAATTAGCCGGGCATGGTGGCGCATGCCTGTAGTCCCAGCTACTTGGGAGGCTGAGGCAGGAGGATTGCTTGAACCCAGGAGTGTGAGGTTGCTGTGAGCTAGCTGACGCCAGAGCACTCCAGCCCGGGCAACAGAGTGAGACTCTGTCTCAAAAAACAAAAAAAAATGATGAGGAAAAGAAAACATACCTACAGTTCGTTGAGTGGGAGTGGATCATCACAAATGCCTTCTCCTGTCTTCACACTGAGCGGGCTGAGGGTGAGCAGGAAGAGGAGGGGTTGGTCTTGCTGTCTCGGGGTAGCAGAGGCAGAAGAAAATCCACGGGTAAGTGGACCCGTGCACAGTTCAAACCTGAGTTGTTCAAGGGTCAACTGCATACCCTTCCTGATCCCCCCATTCAAGGGTCAACTATATACACTTCCTGATCTCCCCCATTCAAGGGTCAACTGCATACACTTCCTGATCTCCCCCATTCAAGGGTCAACTGCATACCCTTCCTGATCCCCCCCAAGCAAGGGTCAACGGTATAGCCTGCCTGCGCGCGCTCAGGCAAGGGTCAACAGCAGACACGGCCGGCGCCCCCCGAGGCCCGCGT
>CAUYRT010030930.1:0-12073 GCA_963574885.1 Lepilemur ruficaudatus
TTATTTATTTTTGTTGTTGCTGTGATTGCCTTTGGGGTCTTCTTCATAAATTCCTTGCCTAGGCTGATATCTGTGAGACTTTTTCCAACATTTTCTTCTAGTATTCTTATGGTTTCATGCCTTAGGTTTAAGTCTGTTATCTATTGTGAGTTGATTTTTTTGAGAGGTGAGAGGTTTGGATCCTGTTTCAGTCTTCTACATGTGGCCATACGATTTGCCCAGCATCATTTATTGAATAGGAATTCTTTTCTCCAGTGTATGTTTTTGTCTGCTTTGTCAAAGATCAGATGGAAATATGAGGATGATTTTATACCTAGGTTCTCAGTCATGTTCCATTGATCTATGTCTCCATTCTTGTGCCAGTACCATACTGTATTGGTTACAATTATGTGTCAGAGATTTAAAATATTATCAATATTACTAGCTCCATTGTAGATAAATAAACAAAGTTCAGAAAGGTTAAATAAATTAACCAGGTCAAACCCTTAATATTTTTTTCTGTCAAGATTCAAGCTCAAGTCCACCTTATTTTAAAATACAAATGCTTTCTATAATGCCTTGAGACAAACTTCAAATTATAATCTCAAGATTCTTGCTTTAAACTTATACATTTTAAGTGAGGAGATATTTTTGTCTCCTGGGCTTGGCACATATTTTGCACTCAGTAAATACAGAATAAATGAAGAAATGGGTCACAGTTATACTAGGAAAGAGTTTTGTGTATATATTTCAGACAGATACTGGAGAGCTCTTTGGAGCATGCAGGCAGTTGTGGCTGCTGCTGAACTGACATTGACTGCTCACGACTCCTCTGTGGGAGGAGAAGGTGGTTTCCTAGAGGAAGAGAGTTAAGCAATAAAACCACAGAGATTTGCTGATACGTTTGCTAGACATGACTTCTGGTTATTTAGGAAACTATTTTGTGGCTTCATCAATAAGGTATTTCCCAGCTGTGTCGCTGCTTCCCATCATCATCTCTTTCACTGAAATCGAAGCCTTCCTGGTCTGTGGCAAGGAAAATTACTCCCTCACTGCTAATTCAGGTCTCCAGCCCATTTGACTGCAGTAATGAACAGAGGAAATAAGTAATACCTGGGAATCAATTTTTGCAAGGCATGGGCTATAACTCATCCTTTGATTCTGAAATATTGTCTATATGTAAGATTATCTGAGCATTCACAGTAAGAATTGTCACTACTGTTTGCAAAACTAACAGATGGAAGCTAAAGTACTCTCTTTGCAAGAGAGTCATACATTTTCTTTCATAAACTGTTTATTATTCTCTGACGATAAAATATATGGATGTTAGAGAATATTATTTTTTTCTTTTTCCATATTTTTAATTACTATTATCATACCAATACAGCATATGCTTTATAAACACATATCTTAAACATTTTCAATTTTTCAGGAATTCAAATTCATAATATGTCATCATCCTGAGAATACAAAGAATGCAACATGGAGGAAGATTGAGAAAATATGTTCCCAGTGTTTAGTCAATAATGATTCTACAGACTTTGCTTTTAGTGTTTTCTACTGGAATTTTAAAATGTCCTGCCATGGCTCTGCAAGAACAGAGCTGTCTAGAAGAGGAGGCAATGAAAAGAAAAGGTGGGGGGGGGAGCAGAGCTAGAAAACGATAAGGAGGAAATCCAAGAGAGTAATGTATTTTGAAACTAAATATAAGAACTCCCTTTAGCCAGAGTGTATATATCCAAATAGATGCTAAAGGAAGAAATTATATCCTCCCATTTCATCCTCAAAATTGCCTATTAACAAACAGGATAGATAGCTCCCATTCACCTGAGAAGTGGAACAGGGTGATGGGAATCAAAACCTTGGGCAAAACCTGTCACAGGTAAAGTGGTTACTCTCCAGCTTTCTTGATCAATGACAACATACATAATAACAGCTTTCCGTTGAAGAACTAGATGGATTGAAAAAGCAATGTTTGTGAAGAGGGGCTGGATACCCACACAGCAAGGTAACATGGATACTGAGCAAGAATGAGGTGCTTTCACCCTCTCTGCTCTACAGTCAGGTTAAAAACTCTAAACCTTTCAACTTTAGGTCAAATAACAGTGCAAATACAAATTAATGCCACACTTCAAATACATCAACTAGATGGAGCTGTAGGAAATGAAACACTTGTACAGAATGTTATTTGGAAAGCATAGCCTCTTGAACCTCCTTCATGGTAGAGACACCCACTGGTCAAAGATGTGGCACTATTCAAACAACAGATAAGAATAGTGGAGGTGCCACCAATGCAACCCTCTTATTATAGGAAGAGACATGTAAACACACGAGAGGGTGATGGAGCTGCACCCAGCACTGGACATTCACTGAATAAGATAAGCCTGAAGGAGGCTATATAGCAGAGACCCAGGGAACAAGCCTTTCTTCATACTTTTGCCTATCGGGCAGATGGGGGGGGAGGAAGGGTACATACACAGCTAATGGGTGTGGTGCGTACTGTCTGGAGGATGGACATGTTTGAAGCTCTGACTCAGGTGGGGAAAAGGCAACATATTAACCTAAACATTTGTGCCCCTGTAATATGCTGAAATAAAAAAAATAATTCTGAATTTGTAAATACTAAGATCAGCCATTTTTAGGATCTTGGGTTAGTGGAAAGGGAAGATTCAAAGTTTTTGTCTCACCTGAAATTGCTAAATAGGGCTTCACAAAGAGGCACACAAGAGTCATGAGATGATTCTGATATAAGTTAAGGAATTTTAGAGATGGAGAAAAATTCTGTAGAGTTTAGAGATTATTACACCTCAAATAGACACTGACCTTTTGAGCCCTACACAGTCAAAGATCCACTATTCTGCTGCCTTGGTAGTAAGCAGGAGGTGACAGATACCGTCTTGACTCTTTTGGCTATCCAGCAAATAACAATACAGGGGAGAGGTGTAGACCAGCTTGAATGCAGTGGAGAAGCTACAAAAAAGATTGTCCAGTCATTTTGGTTCTAGGGAGGAAAAGAGTTCCTAATTTCCCTTACACATTGATTCCCTCAAGGTCATTTTTATTCCTCAAGTCTGTCTTTAATGTTCTGCCAATGCTATTTAGAACTGGATCCAGTTGGATGGCTGTGGTGCCTGGTTTGGAAACAGAGCTGGATGCAGTGCTAAATTTCCCCACAGGTCATTACTTACAGAAACTGGTAAGTTTCTGATGTCCTGACAAGAGCAGGATAATTCAAATCTAAAAGGATATTTGCATCACTACCTCCATGGTTAGATTTTGGAATGGGTGGTGGGGTCACTGCTGATGGCAACTGAAGAGAATGGTTGGGGAATGGTGACTTTGCCTCAAGCCCCTGCAATCCTGGGTTTAGAAGCATCTCCTTTCTTCGTTTTAAGGTTCCCAACTATCAACTTGATGGTCCGTCCTTCCTTGAAGCCCAGATTCACCTTGGGATGAGTGTCTACTTTTCAAGATTTTTTGGAAATCTCAGATTCCTGTTTTATCCACTTGAAGTGATCTTGCAAAGAGACAGAAAAGTCTAAGGCATCTCCTGGATCTGTGAAGCCAGTGCCTGTGAAAGCACCATGCCCAGTACCATCCTGGATCCAGATCACAGAGTAGCAGCTGGAATCTGTCACTGTCTCCACAGCAATTCCAGGAAATTGTTCTACTGGTGCCTGAGCAAAAAGCTCTCCTGAAACTTTATCCTCGAGTTTGATATAGGCAATTTTCTCTTTTGAAGTGATTCAGAGGTGACCAGTCCAATCAGCCTGGTTTAATTTCCAGGCAGATGCCCTGTAACCATGGTTAGAGGCCTGGGGTGGGAACCAGTAGATGCTGGGTCCATCTTCAAAGGCAACACAGACTCATACTCCCACTTGGCCACCATCTGGGCTCTGCTTGGTGTTAGAAGACATTATGACATAGAGAAAAGTTGACAGAAGAGAAATCATTTACAATTATACTACAATAAATAAGGCAATTATTGCTAACATTTTGGTAGATTTTCTACTATTTTTGGCAATGTTTGGCAGCTGAGATCATACTATATATAATTTGTACTCTGGCTTTTGTCTGTTCACTTAATATTCTGTGAATACTTTTCTAAGTCATTAAAAATGCAAAAATCTTCTAAAAGATTTTTTAATTTGATGATATAACTACTGTCAATATTAACTACTATCTCCTTCCTGAATGTAAATGCATAATGGTTATATAATACTCTTTCTCTATAAATCAGTCACATTTACCTAAGGTAACATAACTGGTTATTTACAGAACTAGGACTAGAAACAATTTTCTCTTATTCGACTAAGGGTATAATCTAATAAGTTTTTGTTGTTGTTGTTGTTTTACATTCATGATGAAGGGTAATATTAAAAGTTGAATTTTGAGATTTTGATTAAAATTAAAATTATTCACTGTTAAAGAAGAGCTTCACATTCTGTATTGTCAGTCATTTTTTTCAAGCTTCCCATAAGATCATTCTGTTTTGAAGGAATGGAACACAGGGAAAGAACAATGCCAGTAGTATAATCTAACGGGATTATTTTGCCTATTAAAGAATACATCACCTTTGTGTCTGTATAAGATGGAATATTAGCAGATTTTTAGTGCCAAATAATATAATATTATGCATATACTATAGGTTTGTAGGACTGGGTTATGTTATAGTTTTAATTATAAAAATTTGATCTATAGTTTGAGTATGAACATTGAATCCCCTCATCCCAAACTTTCCTCGTCATTTTTTATAGATGAAGAAATAGGAATGTGAAAGTATAATCATTTTTCTGAGGTCACAGAGGGAGATGATTACACAGCTGGAATGTAAGCCTCAGTACTTTACTGAATCCTTCGCTTTGTCCACAGGCCCAGCTAGAGGCATAAAGCTTTTCTCTTCCTCAGCAGTGACTTTGAGTACCAGCTTTCAGAGATTTATTTGACATTGAATCTAAGCTTTGTGACCAGTATTTAGCAGGAGAAGGGGAGGAATTACTTATCCTTTGGCATACTTTAGCATGCAAATAAATCCTTTCTCTGCCTTGTGGAAGGGTCTAAAATTATCACATATACAATATATCTTTTATCAATGGCCCTGAATACAACTGCTGCTTTGAAGAATCTACATTTAGAGGCCTTCTTCAAACATTTACAGTGCCTCTTTTTCTTAGGATTAGAACTTCTATCTATTGTCATTTTAACAAAAAGAGATTATGAATTAATTAATTTATTTATTCATTATTTACACCCCTATTATCTTACCCAAATGTTTTAATATGGCTTACATTGTAAACATGTATACAGTGAAGCTTTATATGTAAATAAAAAATTATAACCACAAAAAGAATATTATTGTACCCACATATTCAATTAACATGGTTGTATGATTGAGCTTTCCTTTTAGCTCTGGGTTTTATGAAATCTCATTTCATTAATTTCATTAAATGAGAACGTAATCTCATTTAATTAATGAAAACAGGATAATTTCAAGTGTGATACACTTTTTCTGTACTAATGTTTAAAATAAATTTATTCCGAGTGGCCACTTCATAATGCGGTACAGGCATTGTTTAAAGACAATGGCTACAGTGGTTTAAAGGCTGAGGAAAGATTCAATGCTACTAGATGCTTATTGGCTGAAAAGTGGTAGACTGATATGCTGTATAGCGTAGGCAATAAAATCTGAAAATGTTTTCCCAACACACTAAGCAGTAAAGAAGACCAAGCTTGAAAGTAATCTAAATTTCAAAACTCTGGTGGTAAGCTAATTTGGGATTTTGAAAATTTTTATTGGTTTTATGTTCGTCATGTTAGCTGTACATTTTTACTGATTTGCAAAAACTCTTTTTATATTAATGGTATCAACCTCTCTGATATTAAGTAAACACTTTTTCTAAGTTTGTTGTTTGTTTATTTATAATTTCTGAATTTGTATGAAATATGACAGTGAGTCTGATGCAGTGATTCTCAATGGGGGGTGATTTTGTACCTCGTGGGACATTTAGCACTGTCTAGAGACAAATTTACTTATCATGACTGAGAGGAGTATGCTACAAGCATTTAGTGGTTAGAGGACAGGAGTGCTGCTAAACATCCTAACACGCACAGGGTACCCCCCACAACGAAGAATTATCCAACTCAAAATGTCAATAATGCTGACATTGAAAAACTCTGTTCTAAAGAATTCTGTTATATTGTTTTTTCCAGTAGTTCCCCTATTTATAAAAGAGAATGTGAAGATTTCTCCAGAAGTTTCCAAGGTTTTCCAAGTACCTGTTTATTTTCTAATCCTTTAAGACTTATTAACTAAGTACCCATAAACTGGTTAATGAAAGCCAGATGAAATCACACTTACTTATTTTTCTCTGATGAATCAAGGTCACTTTTATGATTTTTAGAGGCCTTGCAGAGAAAACTGGTCAAGAGGTAAGATTGACCTTCACACTGAATCACCCAAACTAGTAATACTTCCTGGAAGACTTCTTATTGAAATATCCTTGACCTTCACATAATACACAGGAAAATTCCTCAGTCAAGTAGTCTGCTCTAACTGGCAGGCCTATCATTTGGCAGAATTGTCTTTTTTTCTTCCTTGCTGGCTTTAGTGTCAGAGACCTGATTACAAGTCTGTGTTCCCCCATGACCTAGCCCTGTGACCTAAGGCAAATTACAATACCTTTGTTTCTCACGCCTAATTTCATTAAAAAATTTAGCAACTTTATTGAGATATAATTGACATACAATAAACTGCGCATACCGAGTGTACAATTTGATTAAGTTTTGATGCGTGTACACACTTCAAAACCTTCACCTAAAGATAATGAACACATCCATCACCTGCAAAAGTTTCATTTGTCCGTTTGTAATCCCTCTCACTTATCCTTCCCAGCTCCCTCTTTCATCTCCAGGCAACCACTGATCTGTTTTCTGTCACTGTAGATTAGCTTGCATTTTCTAAGAATTTTATATAACTGGAAGAGTCATACAGAATGTCTTGTTTTGGGGTCTGTTTTTCTTTCACTGTGCATAATTATTTCAAGATATACTCATGTTGTTGAGTTTATCAATAGTCCAGTCCCTTTTATTGTGGGTAAACCACAATATATGTATCCATTTACCTATTGGTGGACCTTAGGATACAATACTCTTTTGAAATTTTTTTTCTTTAATAAAGTTTTTACTATGTCTTTATGCCTACTTCTATGTCTATTTTTCCTGAGGGATAGCCAAGGAAAACTCTAAAAATCTAATATCTCTGTTTATCCAAAAATATTCCTGAAATATAAGTAAGTTTTGTGAAATTTGCCATCTCACTTTGAACATGTTTTTTTCAAACAGAAATATATTAAACATTAAAATGACTACCGCTAGCACCAGAAAAACAATAAAAATGGAGGAAATAATTACAATGCTAACTGCCTAAATTGTCAGGTGTTTTTCTGACATCTTTTAAAGCAATTGGTCTTATCAGGTTCTCAGCTTCCATTCCACTTAGTAGGAGGAAGAAGGGAAGATAAAAATCACTCAGGAAACATAAAGGACTTGGCTTGTTTAAGTTGGGTAAGTGCCCAGCTCAAAATTAGAATAATAAACTGCCTTTTTTTTTTTAACCTGGATGAAATATTTTTCGTGTTTCAGATTTCAGCATCCTAGCACCCTTTTGGAAGGCTTCCATCTCTCCAATTAGTTGCTAGTGAAATACAAAAAAATCTGCTTCTCACGGGATGTTTGATTTGGAAGTTATTGATTAACAATTACCAGCCAGGATATGGGAATACACTTTTTGATCTTACTAGTTTACCCTTCTTAAACTGACTTTAAGAGCTTCCAATCATGGTGCCTGTGAGGGCTATGTCAAACGTTACACGTCAAAAGCCCTAAATATTAAGCAATTTCTGGTTACTAAGGAGTTTTTTAACAGAAGGCAATTTGCAACACGGGAAGCTTTTCAGTCTGTGAGGTAAGTAGAAGCAAACAGGACAGGGAAAGAATACACAATAGGCAACTCCCCCCGTTCATCTTCCACACGCTCCCAGACATGGGTGAGTGTATGACCCGGACCTCTGCAGTGGAATCTTCACTATCACTGCATTAGTCAAAAAATGTACCTAAAAAGCATGTCTTAGAACTTTTTTTTTTAAATAGTCAATTAAAATAGTCAATTAGGTAGACCTGATTGATTTGATAACATAGAAGATATTCTCATGGGAAACTGATTACAGTAACGATGTAGGTTCTGTCATCTCCGGGCAAATAAGTACAAACATTGTTTTTTTTTTTTCTTTAAAAAGGCCCATTTCTTATCTTTCATTATTGGAAAATGAAAAACATATTTTGCTAGTATTACTGAGAAATGCCAAAGGACCCACCCAACTCCAAGGCTACTCACTGTTCTTTCCCTTAATTGCTTTTACATCATGTCCAAGTCTGAGCATTTGCACTGAACACATGGTTGATAAACTCTGCCAGGCTGAAGGATTCTTGTCTATTTTACATTCCTCAGCCTGTGAAGAATTTTTTTTCTGCTTCCCATGCCTAACGGGGGCAAAAGTCAAACCTGCTCAACTGCAGATGAGGTCATCTTGCTGATCGTCTGCAGCTGATCACGATAAAACAGGGTCTCCCATGTGACCAGTTCTCCCCATTTAGGAGCAGTGATGTCATCTCTGGTGAGACAGTATGAGACATGCAACTTGTTTTAAATTGAACTACATAAATTTTTCTTCTGACTTCATTGCAACCTTTTATTTATTTTAGAAAAAGGACTAGTGTGGTCATCATTTCAAACCAAAAAAAAAAAAAAGAGAGAGAGAGACAAATGAAATTGAGGGAGCTTATATTTTACAAGTAGTCATTCATATCTATTAAGTGAAGCCATATGAAATTGCCACTTTTCTACATCAAAATGATTGAATATTGTCAATCTCATATGGTTCATCCTAATACTTCCAAAGCACCTTGCATCTAAGAATATTAAATGTTCTTTTATGAGCTCCAGAGTCAGGAATTCCAATTCTGCCATTTATTAGCTGGGTGACCCTAAACTTCAGGGTAACTTTCTGAACCTGTTACTCAATTTTTAAAATGAAGAACATAATATGTACCTTACAGGGTTATATCTAACATGAGTAAAGTCCTTAGAAGATCACTTGCCTGTAGGAGACATTCAATCCACGGTGTTAGTAATAATAGCAGTAATACTGGTAGTACAGTAGCATAGGTTCCTTAGCCAAAGCCCTTAGGGTCAGATGTGTTTCAGAATTCATAACTTTTCTTATTTTAGAACAGTACTTGCAGGATCCTGTGCAAAATGAAAAATGCAAAGCCTCTTGTTAAAAAACTAAGGATTTCAAGATGCAACAGCAGAGCTTTAAGCCAAGTGCCAGGCCTTTGTTAAGTGTGGGGCACTGTATGGCTTCTCTGCTTACATAGTATCTCTATATATACCCACAGCAAGGGCTGAGGACCGTAGTCAAACTCGTTAGCATTTCCCCAGTGAAATGTGTGAATATTCACACCAAGTGTGATAAAGAAGGACTGTAAATATCCTCCTGTTAGTTTAGGTCAGATTTACCATCAAATGAGTTTACCATAAACTTAGGAAAAATTTATAGTTTTCAGAGCTTTTTGGATTTCAGAATTTCAGATAAGGGATTACAGTGGGATTTGCATTGAAATTTCCAGGCCAGCCACATATTGGGCATTTCTGTGAAAGACTTAAAGGTCAGTCAGAAAATATTGAAGTCAAGGGCAATTGGGTTCCAATCCTGCTTTGACACATATTAGTTGTGAGACTTTGGGCAAGACAGAAGGGAGAGAGCGTTATAATGTGGTTCTCTAGGAGCCTAGGCATAGGGAGAGAATGGATGAAAGGGAAATCAAGCCTGAATGTATTGGTGAATGGATGGGCAGCAAGCTTCTAAATACAACAATAATAATCATAATCAAACACCCCTGCCCCCCACTGAAAAACCACCCAACAATTTGACTTCCTTTCCTACTCATTTGGAGTTCTGCTTTTATATGCTTTCCTCTGATACCTTCTCATCATGGTGTTAACAACTGTCATGCTAACATATTTTCTTTACAAATATGTTGTGTAGGCAGAATGTTCTTAGGGAGTATAACTGTGCTTCCAGTCTGAGTATACACTCTAGCTCTGTCTTTGGCTAGAGTTTGAGTCTGTGGAATAATAACGGGTACCATGCAACTTACCATTTATTGAACAAAGGCCAGTTGCAACCATGAATGGCAGGAGTTTGGAATCAGGCTTTCTATTAGTATCTGTGATGTATTTATCAGGGATCATATATGTATGTTTTATCTTTCAATGACTCAATAGAATGATCCCTGAGGTAAGCAATCTTAATGGAACCAAGTTGACTTTCCTCACAATGCAGACAGAAATCAGATTATTTTAATATGTATAATATGTGTCATACATACATAATATGTATAATATGTATTAGACATACAAAATGTGTTATTAATTATGTAATCTGACTAGGATATAAAATAAGTGGGCAGGATTTTAAAAGTTTAAGAGGATAGAATTTTAATGGAAATCTGAAAAACAGAAATGAACAAAAATAGATGCACAGACATGCACTAGGAAAAAATACTGTCTTTTAATAACCTTGCAGAATTTAAGAAATAAAACAGTTGATGGAATTGTTCTAGTAGAACGTGAGACTATGCAATCATTTCAAGCATGTTGGACTGAGAAAATTAAGGGCAGGACCTATATTCCATTCATTTGCTTCCTAGAAAATGAGGCTGTCTAAGAAAGAAAGCATGACCAACTCCAATTATTTTTTGCAAGCAGCATGTGCAATTGTGTTACCATTTAATATAAGTTCAGAGTAGGAAAGTATCTTATGGTTGGGGATACGCCAAGAAATTTCCAGTTGAAATAACTTGATTGTTAAACTGAATGGAAATATTCAAGGATGAGCATGTTTATCTTGAAATTGTTAAATTCTAGATGCAAAATGTTTGAGCTTACGTCACCTGTTTAATAAGCAGAAAAGAACATAAGTCATATAAACACTGAGACCAAGAGAGGGGTGGGTTATTTGGTAAGAACTGCAGATGACTAATTTTCCTAGGAAAGCTATGCCCATCAGTAGTCACCCACTACTCACCTCTACTCTTATCTTCCAGAGAGAATACCAGAATCCTCACAACTGCTGAAGCTTTCTTATTTTGTGGAAGATGTGGGGTGCCGTGACTCCCTTCAAAATTCTGCACTTACGTTTTATGGGAGGAGCTTCATGCTTCATGATATCTAGAGATATGGGATTTCCAAACTTTGTTTTCATTTTTGTCATGGTCTTCCTCTTTGTAGTCTCTTAAGATAATTGTATGAGTTTTACTCTTCAAAATCTCTCTCTTGATTTTGCATGCTGCTTGCACAGTGCCTGTACAAATTTAATACTACGAGCAGCTATACTTACATAGTGCAGACTCTGTCCAGGCACTGTTCTGAATGCTGCACATGTATCGGCTCATCTAACCATAACATCTCTAAGGGAGATGCCTTAATGATTGTCATTTCCATCCTAACAGTGAGGAAACTGAGGCAGAGGGAGGTTAAGCACCTTGCTCAAGGTTGCCTGGCTAATAAATGACAGAGCCCTGATTTCAACCCAAGCAATCTGGTTCCAAAACCTTTCTCTTGACCACTCATAGTATCTTTCTCACCTTACAGACTTTCCTTTGATAGGTTATCTTATTGTTGCCTTTAGCTCTGGATCATTTTATCATCTCATGTTTAGAAAGTTTTCAATTCTTATAAGAAATCAGAAATAAATGCTAAAAATGCTTTTTTTTTTTTTTTTTTGAGACAGAGTCTCACTCTGTTGCCCAGGCTAGAGTGAGTGCCGTGGCGTCAGCCTAGCTCACAGCAACCTCACACTCCTGGGCTGAAGCGATCCTTCTGCCTCAGCCCCCCGAGTAGCTGGGACTACAGGCATGTGCCACCATGCCCGGCTAATTTTTTCTATATATATTTAGTTGGCCAATTAATTTCTTTCTATTATTAGTAGAGGAGGGGTCTCGCTCTTGCTCAGGCTGATTTCGAACTCCTGAC
>CAUYRT010030932.1:0-45416 GCA_963574885.1 Lepilemur ruficaudatus
ATGCCTGTAATCCCAGCTACACGAGGCTGAGGCAGAAGGATTGCTTGAGCCCAGGAGTTTGAGGTTGCTGTGAGCTAGGCTGATGCCATGGCACTCTAGCCCGGGCAACAGAGTGAGACTCTGTCTCAAAAAAAAAAAAAATATATGATAAGGGGTTCACTGGTAGAGTGGACAGAGGGTATAACTCAGCCCAGAGGCATTAGGAGTGGCTCCTCAGAAGAGTAGATTGCAATGGAGGTGTGAAAGATGAACATTCACGGAGTAAAGAAGATAAGACTTTAAGCAGGCACACATATACACACATATAAAACATTAAACGTCAAATGTGTGGAGAGTTCAAAAGACAGCCAGAGCTGAAACCTACCATTGTTCTGATTTAGATCACAATTTTGAATGAACATAAGTGATGGTTACCTTGAGTTTTTCCTATACTAACAATTACCGAAGTCATGTCATAGAACAGCAAAAGAGAATAGCAGTGTGTTTCTCAAGAGATATATGAAGATTTGATTAATTTAAGACCCTAATTTACTACTTTGATAATTCCATTGTAATATGTTTACTTCACCATAGGTCCTATGATGATCTATGAGGGTATGCATTTTGCTGTCCTATGATACCATTTGTAACATTAATAGCAAAACCAGATCATTAATGCTCTGGAAAGATTGCAAATGCATGAACAAAGAAATGATCTTACTTAATTCTAATGATCTACTTTAACTCATAACTCTAGTAAGTTATGTCTTGACAGCACTAAAAGGCCGCTTACGAAAAGTTGAGACAATTGCAAACAAATGACCCCCAAAATACTAAAAACACAATTTCAAGTAAGATCGCAATACTATGGGAAACGACAGAGGAGAGAGAGGGAGGGAGAGGGAGAGAGGGAAGAGGAGAGAGGGAGAGAGGGAGAGAGAGAGAGAGAGAGAGAGAGAGAGAGAGAGAGAGAGAGAGAGAAACTTTTCCTACTCTCTTCACTCTCCGCTTTACGGAAGAACCCGAGGGAACGCGTGCTGTGTCAGAGTCCCAACACAGTCAATCACGCTGATTTCCAAGAGACTCAGGGCAAGAGTGCAGACTAGGCATCGGTAACCACAACCAAGCTAGAAGTTAAGAAGCAAGGAGAAGAAACCTGGGGAAGGAGGCAAAACAGAAGCAGGAACAGAAGAGTGGTACAGGGTGGGGAGCGGTGGTCGCATCAGTCAGACTGGCGAGCAAGGAGTAAAGTCCCCCAGACGTAGATAAATGTCTAGAAGAGGTTCTTCTACTTAGATCTGAGTTTCCCAGGAGCTCAGTCATGGCTGTCCCCCTCCCCGCCCAACCCCATCCGATTCCTCCTCTTGGTGGGACGCTTAGGCGAAGCAAGGGGGCGCTTCTCAGGTGGCACCCGGCAAACTGAGAGAGAACTCCCAGAGCTGCCAAGGAGAGAGAGCGGCGGCCGGTTGCTCTGCCAGTACCTGCGAGGGGAGTGGCCAGAGGCAAGCGGGCTTTCCCTTACCTGCCGCAGGAGCTTCCACCGGGCTGCTCCCAGGGACGCCGAGACTGCGGGCCCCCCAGCAGCGTTGCCAATTGCCGGACCCCCGCCCCCGGCTGGCGCAGTCTCACCACCCCGGGAGTCCGCAATTTGCGACTTCATCGCACTGGAGCTACCTATACTCGAGGTGGCGCCGCCGCAGCTCTCCCCTACCAGGACCTGCCTACTTCTTCCCTGTCAGGACCTGTGACGCCCAGCCTCTCCCTTACCGCCCTTGCGTGCGTGCCCTCACCGAATTCTGCATTTCCGGTACTCGCGTCTCCTTGGCAACCGGGGCAGCGCTGTCACGCCATTGCACCATTTTGCTGGTGGCCATCTTGAGTAAGGGCAGATCAGCAGGTGAGAGAGCTGTGGCAGAGCTAGTGGGACGCTGCCCCTTTTTCTTTTATTCTCCCCTGCTTCGTTTCGAGCTCATAAGTCTAGCAAAGGACCAAAAGGCTTGTATCCTTGAAACCTAAAGAACTCGCAACCCAAAGATAATCCTTGACCACAATAAAGATGGCGAAATCTGCCTAGTGCCCGTGCCAGATTGGGGTTACGTAAATCGGCGTGCTGCACACCAGCTCCGGGCGTCTCTGGGTAGGTTGTCGTTCTGCAGGCTGCAGGACGCATACTTGGGCTGGACGCGCCTGGGGTGACACCTGCTCCTTCCTGAGAGCTTCGGGTTCTCCAGCCTGCCTTCACTCGTTTGTATGCAGAGCCAGACTGACTCTTTCAATTTGCGTACGTATGGGGGTTGTGCTGGTGGTCTCTTCCCTTCTCCCCGTCCTTCCCCAACCCAGCCACCCCTCAGCTCCCTGGTCCTTGCTTTTTGACCCATGTCCCATCACTGCGTGTCACCTGTTCTCACTCCCTATTGCACTCAGGCCTGAGGTGGAGAGTTGCACAGGGAAAATGAATAGGTTTTCCTGAGCACACCCATGTGTCTACCCCACCCCCATCCCTAGCCCTGCATTCTGTCTTCTCCCTGTCAATGAAAGATGGATGGATTGAGGCTGTGGCTACAAATAAGGTGATTTAGGGCCTTTGAAGGCCCTTGTTATTCGGGGCCTCTTTTTTCTTGCTTGCTACTGTTTGTTTCTGCTCCCTTAGCCCCGCTTGCCCTTTATTTTGCTGCGACATACCAGGAGATTAAAGGGAGCGGAGGCGTCATAGTGGATCATATCGGTGGTAAATTTGACACAGTATCCTGCCTTTGATATCAAGGGGCATTTTCTGGAACACTTCCGTGACATTCAACAGTGTGCAACATAGTTCGGTTATTCTTGTCTTAATAATAGTAGCTACCATTTGAGTGGTCACTATGTGCCAGGCACTATATTAAGGTCTTAATATAGTCGCATTTTATTCTTACAACAACTACCCCGAAAAGTAAATGGTGTCATTATTTCATTTCTGCAGTTGAAGGCCCAGAGACACAGGTAGTTAAGTGCAGCAGCCAACACCTGAACCCAATGGTGTCATTATTTCATTTCTGCAGTTGAGGCGCAGAGACACAGGTAGTTAAGTGCAGCAGCCAACACCTGAACCCAAGTCTGACCCTTAACTGCTTAATGGCTATCAAGGTTAATAAAACCTGCCTCCCAACAGAAACCAGAGATGGCTTCACATTTTATTTGCACATCTTGCAGTGTGTGTGTATTTTTTTTAAAATTAAAGAGCTAAATACCTTTTTAACATTAAAGTCCAATAGCTTGTTACATCCCATATTTGGAGCCAAACCAGACTGGACTTTTTGCTATACTACTTACTGTCCAGGTGACCTGGGGCTGCTGCTTAAACTTTCCAGAGCCACAATTTGTTCACCTGTAAAATGAGCATCATAATAACTACTTTATCAAGTCCATATGAAGTTTAAATTAGACAAAGTAGATAAAAGCATCTGGCACATAGTCAACGCTCAACAAATATTAATCTCTCCTCCCTCTCATTACTTAATAATTCCTTTATTAAGTAATTAGGCTTATCTAGTTTATGTTCCACATACATACCAAAGATATGTCCAGAACTATGTAAGATCAAAGCCATTTTGCCTTTAAAACCCTCAGAGTTCCTGAGATGCCCCATTAAGTCTATGTACTTATTTACAAATTTTTATTTTGTTTCTTGTTTTCTGTTTTTTGTTTTAGTTTGCCTTTGTGTGTACCAGAATTAGTGCTGCATAGTTTGAGCCTGATAGGATTGACTTTACAAATGACACATTTAAGTCACATCTGCCAAGAAGTTTGATTTGAATGAAACTTTAACTCACATAAATTTTTAGATTTATTTAACCTAACTTATCAGCATTCTGAAGTTATTCATAACCTAAGGCGTGCATGGCCCTAAAGGGGAGGGATGAGAACTGCTGATCTTAGATGCTCTGAGAACCCTCTACTGTGTAATTATACCTAAGAAATCATTCATGTGCTGGCAGCCCCCAAAAGAGAATAAACCAGGGACTTTGATATCATGCAGCAGAAGACCAAATTATTTCTCCAAGCTTTGAAGTATAGTATTCCTCACCTTGGGAAATGCATGCAGAAACAGCATTTGAATCACTGTAACTTCGCTGATCATTATTACAATAGAATAAAATTGAAAAAGTATCACCTAAACAAGTGTCTGCAGACTAAACCCAAGATATCAGAATTAGCAAGAAACATCCCAAGTCGGAGCGTCTCACATAAGGTATGGACTGTTTACATTAACCTATTTGTAGGTCATTAAGATTAATTTTAGCTTAAATATAAAGAATGGATAGAATATCAGTACTATTCTATTTCTTAATAATCCTAACTTGATTTTTAAAATTTTCTGGCTGAATTGTCTGTAGTCAAATGTAAGTATAAAAGAATATATACATATTATGGAGCTCTAAAATAATAAATATAGATTTATTAAAAATGATTCACCTCAAGACTTAGTGTGCCTGCCAGTGCATTTTAAAGCATAATTCAGCTTTCTGAAATTCCAAGAATACCAAATTATAGCTCTTAATAAAATCTAATAATATGCTAATTGTTTTATGAATCCCAAATTAGTAAACTTCAGTAAAGGCTATGTAATTGTGTGTTATTTTTCTGTAAAAAAAAAAAAATAGTGAAAAACAGTCATGCATTTCTGATCACTTGGGTCTTTCATGAAGACACTCTCAGACTATCACACTTCTGCCAGACCTCAAGCTGTGTTGTGAACTCAACCTTGAGGACCTGATTGCCCTTATATATAGAGTGACCGCATATCCTGGTTTGCCTGAGACAGTCACAGTCCACCTGTTGTCCCTGTGTAATTATAAATAATTTCCCCTTTTCTCTCAAAAGTGTCCTGGTTAGAATGGTAAATTGTATGGTCATCCTACTTCTTTGAGAGTAAATTATCTATTTTTGCTGCTTCCACTGTGACACAGTTTACTTACCTTCTTAGCTTCCTTAAATTACATCTGAGGGTGATATTCTTGCAATATTTTACCATATTTTATGATTTTAATTTCTGGTTTTAAATGTTTTGTAGTATACTGGTTTTTCTTTTAGTCTGTTTTGGCTTTCTGTTATTGTGGTAAAATATATAACAAAATTTGCCATTTGAACTATTTTTAAGAGTATAATTCAGTGGCTTAGCCTCACTTAGCATGATATTTTCAAGGTTCATCCATATTGTAGCATATATCAGAACTTCATTTCTTTTTATAAATGAATAATATTCCATTGTGTGTATGAATCAGATTTTATTTGTCCTTTCTTCTGTTGAGGGACACTAGGCAACTGCTTCTCTTTTTAGAAACTATCTTTTTAATCTTATTTTTACCCAGTTTTTCTCATTTTTATTCCATTTTTGCGCTTCTCTTAGCTCAGACCTATTTGGAATCTGAATTACTGTGTTTCTCTCATTTTTAACTTTTTATCTGTTAGTCCCTAGTCTCCCCCCGACTTTTCCTCCTTATGTTTTAGTCTTTCAAATTATTTTCCTTTTTATGGCATCTTAGTATAGCACTTTAATTCTACTTTATTCATTTAGAAATTCTTTATGCCTTGCTTTTATTTCATTTTTATCTTTGCACCGCCTTATCCTGCTTTAGAAAGATAAAGTTTTACATTTTACTTATTGAACTAAGCTTTGGGCCTTTAGATCAATTTATTTTGCATTGTGTTTAGAGCATTTTGTCATCTTGTATTTTTAACTCTTAGTTTATAAATAGTAGATAGGAACTACCATCAGGGTGACAGCTGTGAGATTAGGTCACACCCTAAACTAGAGGTTGACTATTTTTTCCCTCCAATTGTCCCTGAAGCAACTTTTCAATTCTCTTGTATAGATTCCTACTACCTAGAAACTTTAACCTGACTCAATGACACCAAGAAAAGTAGCTCTTTTAGAAATTCTTCTACTTGATAAAGTGGTCCTGCTTTCACGTGTCATATGTCAACCACTCCCTCTGTGAGAAATGATATGATTGAAAAGCTGTGGTCTTTGTCTTTTATGATCACTAAGACCTGAGGAAGCTTTATGAAGATACCCCTGCAGCTATGAAGAGACCTCTAGACAATGCCTATATCTTTCTTTCTTCAAGCATCCACTGAGTTCCTCTTACAGGATACAATAAGGTAGAAAAAGTAGTTAGTGCTTTTAGGTTAATTAAAATATGTCTGCTTAAAGTAAAAACCTATTACCTATATAAGCTATAAAGAACAAGAGGAAGTAGTAGCACATGTAAGAAATGCCAGAAGGCAAAGGATCCAGCCATAACTGGTGTGGCTGTGAACTAATCAAGACTCTTAATTTTCCTGATGGAACAAAATAGGGTGTTTCAACTTTTTGTTCTCTAAAGTTCTCTGCATGCTAAAATTTCATGATTCTATACCTCTGCCTCGTTACCATGGCAACAAATCATCACCTATAAGTTGGGACTCTTCAGTACCGATGTCTGCAGTCTAGCTGTATATCAGAAATCCTGAGGAGCATTTTAGAAATGCAGGCTCCTGGATCTCACCCCACATCTGCTGGATCAAAATCTCAATGGTTGAGGCCTAGGGATCTGTTTTTTTAAAATTGCTCAGGTAATTCTGAAACTCTGAAACTCTCAGCCTGTCACTGACAATGAATCTGTATTTAGAAAGTGGAGTTGCTTGGTGATCAGATTTTGCTGATCTAAACCTAACTGAATCCATTCAATTCTGAAATTCTTATTGGCAAGTACCTTAGCTTTCCATTTTATGTTAGCCAGATGGCAAGATGAACTTATTCCATTACACTCACTTGCCAGCTAGTAATATTTAAAGACTAGCATCTATCCAGATACCACATTGTTTAAATCTTCCACATCATCCTGCTTTGCTCTGCCTACATAAATAATTCCCAGGATCTTGGGTCATGATAATTTGAGCAAGATACAAAAAGAAAATTGAGTAAGTAAAGAGAAAAGACTAACTCCTTTGGTTAAACGTGTCATTTGCCTATTTCTGCAATACAGATTAGCAGTTCTTGCAATAGTCTCTTAAACAGTTTGGTTGACAGCTATCTTCGTTTTATTTATTTATTTATTTGAGACAGAGTCTCACTCCGTTGCCACGAGCGATCCTCCTGCCTCAGCCTCTGAGTAGCTGGGACTACAGGCACGTGCCACCATGCCCGGCTAATTTTTTCTATTTTTGGTAGAGACAGGTCTCGCTCTTGCTCAGGCTGGTCTCTAACTCCTGAGCTCAGACGATCCGCCCGCCTCGGCCTCCCAGAGTGCTAGGATTACAGGCGTGAGCCACTGTGCCCGGCCGACAGATATCTTCTTCAATGTGATCTTTGATTTCACTGTAATCTGTGATGTGTAAGAATCATTGGTTATAACAGGTTTAAAACATCATCAGAAAAGAAGGAGAAAAGAGAAATTTTAAAGTAAAACTCAGGAAAGCCAGACAGAAAAGAAAAATTGTAGTCTCAATAATTTTTTTGTAATAATCCATAGAGTGGGACTGCCTTATGGGTACAACTTCATTATTGGTTATTACTGCACATTACATTTGCTCTTTAACCTGCTTGAGTCTGGCTTCCACTCCTTCATTAACACCTCTGTCATTGTCACCAGGGATGTTACGTATTTCAACCCTTTCATACTCTTGAATAAGCACTCAGCAAATTTGACACATTTGACCATTCCTCCTTTGAACACTCTGCTCTTTTGGCTTCATGGCTCCACAGTTTCCTGGTTTTTCTCTTACAAGCCTATCCTTGTCAATCTCCTTTTCTAACTTTTCTTCCATGTGACTTCTAAATTTGGGGATTTCTCAGGGCTTGGTCCTGGTCCTTTTTCTCTCTTTAATTTCTTCCTAATTAATCTTACCCATTCCATGGATTTAAGTACCATAGCAACTATTATCTTCATCCCAGACACCCCTCTGAGCTATGTAATATTTTGCTGCCTAAGTAGCAATGTCCAGTTGGACATGTCAAACAAATTATCCATAGTTGAACTTCATCTCCTCCACCCCTAACTCAAGTCTTCTGTATCTCATTGCTGTGTAGTCATTTATTCAGACAAGAACACTGGAAAACATTTTTTCTTGTTCTTGTTCCCTGATCCCGTCATCATGTCCATTAACACTAGCTTTGTGATTTTGGCCATATTCATACCACCTAATCTATTATTTACTTAATTATTTAATCAACTTGTCTCATCCCATGAAATAATATTCAGTAAATCACTGATTTGATATCCTAATTCTATTCTTTCTATTAAAATGTATATATGCCCCAAATAATGTATACCATCATGTATGACATACTTTCAGAAATACTGCATTAACCTCCAAAATATATGTTGAATCTGTCCATATTTCTCCATCTCTACCATAATCACTCAGTTATTGTTCACCTGGACCACTCTAAAGACTCCTAACCAGACTCTTTGCCCTCTTACTCCCTTCCAACCCATTTTCCATATAATCAGAAGAGTGATCTTAAAATATAAATTAAATTATGTCACTCTCCAGCTTAAAACCCTTCCAGAACTTACTACATCCACATAAAATCTAAGGCCATGAAAGATCTAACCCCTCGCTCATTTCATGAACCCTTGCCCCCATTCACATTGCTTATGCCTCAATGGTCATCTCCCAGATCAAAGAACACCACTCTTTCCCATCCATCTCAGGACCTTTACGTACTATTCCCTAATCCTATTCACTACTACATGAATTTCCTTCTCCTGTTTTAGGTCTTGATGAAATGTTACCTCCTGAGAAGTTACTCTGGTTACTATGGTCAGAAATGTCCTTTTGTAGGAAGTAACACTAAAGACCTAAAGTAGAAGAAGGAACTAGGCAGAGGGAGCAGCATGTATGAGAGCTCAAAATTGAGAGAGGACATCACTGCAAGTCGTATAGCCAAAATGGTCAAAGATGAGCCAAAAGAGGTAAACTGGGCTAGGTCATGTAGACGTAGTTTTGTATATCTTGCAAGAATTTTGAGCAGCATTCTAAAAGCAATAGAGTGCCATTGAAAAATGCTGGTGAAATCAGATTTGCATTTTAGGAGAAGAATTGCACTGAGAATTGCAGAGAATAGATTGGAAGTAAGGATCCTTGTCAGTAACTCAGATGAATGAAGATCAGAACCTAAATTAAGGCCATAACTTTAAAAATAGAAATAGAAGAGGGAATATTGAAGAGAGAAAATCAGTCAAACTTCATCACAGGGAAACATCTTAATGGAAGAATAGAGTATAGGGTGATAATTCCCTTGCTATTTGGATTCTAAAATCCAAAAACCTCTTGCAAAGCAAAAGAGTTTTTTAAACTGATTGGAGAGGGTGGGGAGGGGGAAAAACCTGACCTAAATTGACACAAAGCTATTATGATCTTTATTCATCCCACTTAGTAGATGTTTTGCTCTAAAATATTATTGTATTTGATTATAGAGTGGTATCCCTCTGTAAACGGAAATAGAGATGGGATAGATAATCACAAAATTCTAAAACACATCTGGTTCATCTGTATGTTTCAGATGAACTTATTTCACAGCCACATATGTGGCTTCGCTGTTATTTAGATCCTAAGAGTGACGAAGGGGAAGAAATAAATATAACTCACTATTAAAGTGGAGGTTTCAATAGCAGTTGGATCTGTGAGTCTGCAATTTGGGTAATCACTTCTTGGCCCTTTGATTAAGATCAAGTGTGACATTTGGGAAGAGTTGTTATGTATAGGTAGTAGTTAAAGCCATAAGAGCCATAACACTTTATTTACCTCTATGCTGTCACTTATTACATCATTTTATACTTTTTCTCTCTCCTCATTAGATTGGGAGGTCACTAAAGACAATTTTATAATATACATCTTGCCCAACACATAGCCCGATGACTGCCACATAGTAGATAAGCAATAAGTTTTTATGGCATGAATTAATAGTTAATGGATTTTTTCTTTTCATGTAATTATAAATTTTATTGCTGGAAAAAAGATGCCAGAAATCACTAGTCTGAGCTCTTTAGGTCTATGATCCATTTTGAGTTCATTTTGTGTATGGTATGAAGAGTTGGGGTACAACTTTATTATTTTGCTTATGGCTATCCAGGTAGCACCATTTCTTGAAGACTATTTTTTTCCCATTGAATTGTCCTAGTTGTCAAAAGTCAACTAACCATAAATTCAAGGGTTTATTACCAGATGCTTAGTTGTCATGATCTATTTATCTATCCTGATGCCAATACTACTGTTAAGTACTGTAGCTTTGTGGTAAGTAGAAATCAGGAATTGTGTGAGCTCTTTGTATACAAATGAAAAAACTGAAGCCATAGAACCTAAGTATAAGTAAGAAAATTAGTAGGGTCAGAACTACACCTCAATTAACCTAAATCACGGTACCTTTCTTTTTTAATACCTTTTAGTACAGATTGAGCATACCTAATCTGAAATCTGAAATTTTGCTCCAAAATCTTAAATGTTTTAAGTGCTCAAAGGAGTTGCTCATTAGAGCATTTTGGATTTCAGATTTTTGGAACCATAAGTATAGTGCAAATATTCCAACATCTGAAACTCTTCTGGTCCCAGGTATTTTGGATAAGGGATACTTAACCTGTATAAATTATCACAAATATATACAAAGTCATAGAGAATACCATAACACATACCTATGTACCCACTACTCAATGGGAATTTTTTCTTAACTAAAAAATTACAAATATGTCTAAAATCTCCTATTACTTCCCTGATCACATTCCTTTATTTCCCTAGTAGAGAACATCCTTTATCTTTCCATGCATGTTTCTATATAAATTACACATGTATTTATATCCACAGATAGCATTTTGCTTGTTTTGAAACTTTATATGGATAATATACATACAATTGGTTTTACTTGTTTTTTTGTTCAACATTATGATTTTGAGATTCTACATTAATACATGTATATCTAGTTTATTGCAACTGTTGTGTAGTATTCCATTGTATTATTTACCACAATTCATTTTCTCTGGACAAGCATGTAGGTTGTTTCCAATTTCTAAACTTAGCAAAAAAAGCATGCTGCAAATCATGATCTCATATGTATCTCCTTATGCATATGTGTTAGTCTTTCTATAGAGTATATACCTAGAATTATAATACCTGATTGTATGCACATCCTTATGTTTTTGTCAGATTAATTTCTAAATTGGTAATACCAGAATATAAGAGTTCTATCTCTATATCCTGAATAACACTTGATATTATCAGACCTTTTTCTTTTTGTCCTTTTGACAGATAATTAGTATGTGAATGTTGCTTAATTTTTATTGTCCCAATTAATAATGAGGGTGAGCATCTTGTCTTGTGTTTATGGACCCTTTTGTCTTTTTTTTTTTTTTTTTAATGAGACAGAGTCTCACTCTGTTGCCCGGGCTAAAGTGCCATGGCGTCAGCATAGCTCACAGCAACCTCAAACTCCTGGGCTCAAGCGATCCTTCTGCCTCAGCCTACCGAGTAGCCGGGACTACAGGCATGCGCCACCATGCCCGGCTAATTTTTTCTACATATTTTTAGTTGGCCAATTAATTTTTTTTCTATTTTTAGTAGAGATGGGGTCTTGCTCTTGCTCAGCCTGGTTTCAAACTCCTGACCTTGCGCGATCCTCCCACCTCAGCCTCCCAGAGTGCTAGGATTACAGGCGTGAGCCACCGTGCCTGGCCTGGTGGTTTTGTCTTTTTGAGTGCTTATGTATGTCTTTTGACTGCGTTTTTGTCTTATTCTCTGATTTGTAAGAATTCTTTATATGTCCTTTATCTTTAATATATATCTGTAGATATCTTCTCCATATTTGTTCTGTATCTCTTCACTTCATGATGTCTTTTGTTAAATGTGTTTTTAAAATTTTATGTTTTATGCTGTCTGTGTTTTATTCAACTCAGTAAATATCTGTTGAACACCTACTATGCACCATTTTAGGTATTGGGAATATAACAGTGAGCCAAATAAACAAAAATCCCTGCCTTCCTGGAGCTTACCATCCTCTTTGGGGTCAGGGGAGAAAGAAAAATAAAGAAATATATGAGTGAAATATGAAGTATATCAGAAGCAATAGGTACCGGGAAAAACAAAATTAGACAGGGAAGTCATGAATAGGCAGTGTGGGAATAGGGAGGGGTGTTATTTTAGTAGGAGGCTAGGAAAGGCCTAGCTGAGAAGCTGACATTTGAGCAAAGCTTAAAAGAGGTATTTGGGCATGGGCACAGCAAGTTCTAAGAAACTGAGGGTGGGAGTAAGCCTGACATGTTCAAGAAGCATCAAGGAGGCCAGTGTGGCTCAACTGTTGTAAGTGAGTATGCTTGGAGTGTAGTAGTAGATGAGGTCAGCAAAGTAATGAGGCAAGATCCTTTAGGACCTTATAGACCATTGTAAGGATTTTGGCCTTTCCTCTTGAACAAATTGGGAAACCACTGGAGGATTTTGAGTGGAGGAGTGATCTGACTTTAATTTTAATTGATTTATCACATTTTATTTTAGATTAAGATTGATTGTTTAATTGTCTTATATCATTAATGTCCAGTTTTGCTGTCAAAGTTACGTTAGCCTAATAAAATAAGTTAAATAGTTTTACCTCTTTTCCTATTTTATTAAATTGTTTGCATATAAGAAGATTATCTGTTCCTTGAAGATCCAAGAAAGCTACCTTTGAAGGCATCTGGGCTTGGTATCTCTTTCAAGAAGGGAACACTTAATTACCCATATAATTTCTTTAATGATTATTGACTTACATAGCTTTTCTATTTCTTGCATCAATTTTGGTAATTTTTTTTCTTTCTAGAAAATTATCCATTTCATCTATATTTTCAAATTTATTATCAAAGATGTTTATTATTTTTTTAAATATCTTAAATCTGTAATTATGCCACCTTTTTCATTTCTTATATTCTTTATGTGTCTTTTTTCTTGACCAGTTTTGCAATATACTTGTCATTTTTAATAGGTTTCTAAACGAACCAACTTTATATTTGATTTTCTCTTCAGTTTCTTCATTAGCACTTTCACTGAAACAAATTAATTTTTATTTTCTTCTACTTCCTTTAGATTTACTCTTTTTCTGTTTTCCTTCAGGTAATGCTTCATATTGCATTATCAGGAGACATATAATGTCAGCTTGTCCTACTATTAATATGATGCTAAATTCGATCATTTTGGTTTAAGTGATTACTTAGTTTTCTCTGTTGTTAAAGGGACGTTATTGCCTTTGTCATCAGTAAGGAATCCATAAGGTAATACATTGGTACTGTGAGAATGTTGTGTTACCCAACATTCTTTCACCTGGAGTTTAACAACCATTAATGATCTTCACCCAAATCATTTGTTTCACTGGGGCTTGCTAAATGATTATTTTCTAATCATATTATTCTTTCTACATTTGTTAGCTGGTATTAGAAGAGTTTCCTTTTTTATTGTTATTATTACATGTTTTTATTTTTTTTATTTTGATTTGGTGGGGTTTTTTGTTTTTCAATTGTTGTGAATTTTAATTTTTTGGTATATTTATAATCAATTATAGTCATTATTCTTTTTTATGCTCAAAGTGTCCCAAATGTGGCTAACAGGAACTCCTTCATACTGGTCATTGTGTCTTTTCAACATGTCTCCATTAATCTTAGTGCATTTCCTTACTTTCTGGCTAAAGATTTCCCAAGTCTACCTTGTATTCTCCCTGCCTCAGGGTTGGAATTACCCATTTATTAGTGGTACTGTCTTGACTAAATGGCTGTCCAGCGTCTTTCTACTTCACCATTTTTCTGTCTTTAGAGTTCAACATTTTTGCCATAATAAAATTACACATTCCATTCTCCTGTTTCTAACAGTTTTCATTGTTAAAATGGTTTTGCCGGTAGGCCACTTAGGAGGTGGGAAGGAGTGCTGCTTTTTTCCTCTACTGCATAGATACTGTACATGTAAACCTTCTTAAAATTTAAAGTTAAAAGCCATCCTTACTTAAGCTCCATTAAGTACTATATGCCCTTGAAACAACTAGACTATTAAAGTATTAAGATACCTGGCCAAGATGGATAACTTTAGCTCTGTGCCCTAATAATACTACTTGCTGAAATTGAAATGAAAATCTAAAACAGTGAGTGTTCTTGGGATAGAACAAAAATCAAAAGCAACTTGGAGTACTTTATGAATGTTATAGTTTCCTGGGAGTAATTCCTTTTGAGGAATTTTTTAGAACATTCTTGAAGTCTACTTCCATTTCATTAAGGCAGTCAAAAATCCATTGTTTTCAGGGTTTATTTTGATTCAGATAAATTCAGTTCATTTGGATTTATGACAGAAAAGAGTTAATCAGGAATGTAAAGTAAATTTAACTAAAAGGACAAATATTGGAAATAGCTATGTTGTCTTTAGCTCTATATCGACCATGTCTCTCGGTAAGAATGAGTATTTGAAAGTGGCAGAGCCTAGTTCCATGATGTAGAATGTGCTAGAAGCTGCAGGGTAGTAGAGAAAGGTACTTCTCATAGCTATCCTGACTCCAATTCAAAAGTTCTAATGGGGATTACAGAACAGGCAAATCTATGTCTGGAAATAAAAAAGCAGCTCTTATTGGTATATTTATAATTTCAGGATAGATTTCTAGTGATCTTATAACTTACAATTTAGTGTTTCTTTTGGATAATATGAGGGGATTATTGATACAGGTATTTGTCTTACTATAAACCATAAATTTTCTAGAAATGCTAAAAAACAAATGAAAAATAAACATATAGCCTCTGATATTTAGACTTCAAGTACTTACTCAAAAAATTAACTATATGATTAGAAGTAGAGGCTGAATGATTGAGACTACCACAACCATCATTAATGATCATTTGAATCTAATCCAAATTATAAAGCATCCCTAAAAATCTGAAAGGAAAACTTTTGTGAAAATGATTATTTTCCATTTAATTTGTTTTGGTGACTTTTCTATTTTATTCTTGTGTTTAATTTTAGATCGTAAACTCTTTGTAATATAATCTATATTTATAAACTTACATTCTCTACAGTGTTGGTAAAGTATCATGGGCACACTTGTGCAATAAATATTTTCCAGCTGTTGGAAATCCTTACCAAAGGCTTAGTGCCCCTTCTGGTACAAATCACTGTACAGTTGTCATCTTTGGCAGAGAGCTAAAGTTAAAAATCTTGGCTAGAATTCTTTTGCTTAAACAAGGCAAATCTGTGAAGTGTTGAATTATTAAACACTTTTATTTGACAACTGAGGTTTTGCCTTATCCAAATTTTAATGATTTATAGCTTATTTATTTGCTCACTGGAGGTCAACTAAAGCTCTTAGCTTCTTAGACATTCCCAGTAAGACACAGTGAGTGCTTATTTAGCTTTCATCTATATTTCTACTCATGTTCATTAATTTTCTATTATTTTTTCCTTGTTTTTCCTTTCATAAAGTGAATGTATTATTTTTTCCTTAAAGAAACTGAAAAGGCAGCCCTGTTTTATAAGGCATTAATTCACTTTTTGATAAACAGTTGTGTTTTGGGGGTTATCACCACAGAGAAGAAAATTATGGTTAATGAAGTAGGAAAATTTTATTATAACTCTGGCTGTGAATAAAATAATTTGTTTATTAGTAAAGATAATGTCTTCCCCTCTCTTTGATATATTCCTTTCTTTAGTAGGTACTGAAGTACTTATAAAACTCAAAGACTTATTTTTCTACCCTGTTATTCCTGGCTATTAAATGTAAAAATTCATAGCATTCCCTTTCTTCTTAATTATGTATAAATTTTTTCCATAGTATTTCTGAACATTCTCCTGAGCTTCTTAGTACTCCTGCATCCTAAAGACTTAAATCCACTTAAAATAATAGTATAACCATCAAGTGTCCACCTTATTTTCTTTGTTTATATTTTTTAAATGAAAAAAGATCATTTTGTTGATGAGCTAAAGAAAGAGCATTTGAAGTCTGTGAATCACATATTATTTCATAGGTATAGACCTAAGATTGTAATACTTCATGAAAAGGAAATAAAAATCATCTTTAAAAAGCAAAGGTTTTTTTTCCTAGTTTGAAATATTTTGATCATACCAATAAAACCTTTTCCAGGATCTTCTACCTATTAAACAAGAAAACGAAAAATCTCTTTCAAAAAACATGGATGCATTTGAAAAAGTGAGAACAAAATTAGAAACACAGCCACAAGAAGAATATGAAATCATCAATGCAGAGGTAGGATGTCTTATGTCTTTAAAAAAAAAAAAATTTTGATATTACCAATCAAAATGCAATGTGATTTATAGACATAATCCCACATCAAAATTATACTGCTTTTGGCCTTTAAAGTGTGCTGAAAAACTTAAAGAACAAAGAATAAGCAGAGTGTGATCCTTAAAATAAATTTAAAGATCATACTAAGGTGAATTTCCAAGCATATCTTAATTGTGATTTTGGGAAACAACCAGTTCTGATTTTAAAATTTTTAAATTATTCCAAGGAGAAGTTAAAATATTATTTGAAAAGTATTTGATTAGTTTGTCTACTTTTAAAAAAAAAAAAAAAAAGGAAATTCACTTTAAGTAGTATAATACCAGGAAAGCCAAGTATTTGTTTAACCATTTTTTGGTTACCACAGTGACAAATAGTCAAATGAAATGGATTAACCATACATATTGAACATCTTTCAATAAGATTGGAAAACAGAACCACAGATTATAAGTGAAAATCACATACATAGTAAAATGGTTATAACAGTAGGTTAACAATCAAGAATTCCAGATTTAAATTATGCCACGGACTAGCAGGTAATAAATGTGTCTTAAGCCACCAAAATCGTATCAATCAATTGCATTTAATATGTAGGTGTTAGACAAGGCATGCATGGGTAATATTCATTTCCTCAATCTCAAATTGTCTGTATTTGTCACCCCACGGACTATGAGCTACTTTGTGTAAAATCAAATCAAGCCTGTACAGGTGGTGATCACAGCATATTTTTTAAAGGAAAGAATCTCAGAAAGTGATTAGCTGGGTTTTCTGGCTAGTCTGAGCCAGTTTCCCCATCTCCATCATTTTAGATTACCTTAAACATGCCACTTGATCTTAGTTAATTGAATTCACTATACAGATATCAGGTGTTTCCAAAATATAGCTGAAGTGATTTGTACAGTCCTGAAAACTGACACAGGGTTTGTTATACCTTTTCTTTATTTCCTCTTGCATTTATGTATTAGAATCCCCTCCAGTGATCATGAATATATGAAAACCATGTCTTATCAACTATATTGTAAAAAGTGGTCCATTTTAGATTTTGTATGTGTTCATTACTATACTTTAACAGGTCTGTTTTTTATACAAGATCTCATTTCTTCTTCATTTTGAATAGTCAGACAATTAAAAGGTTAATTAAATTATTGTTAAATAAATCATTCATTTCTTTTCATTGTCAGATTAAACATGGTGGTTTCGTTTATTATCAAGAAGGTTGCTGCTTGGTTCGTTGCAAAGACGAAGAAGGTACACCACAATTTTTCCTTTTAACATGCTCCAATTTTTCACAGTTCTCATTTTTTATAGGAAATTTGATATTTCTCAAAATTATAGAAAATATTTTTTAAAAGTTATTTCTGAATTTTCTTTTTTTTTTTTTTTAAATGACTAGTTTTCAATATCTGGGTTTGCTAAAATATAGTTAACAATTACATTCAGAAGTTTAGACAGGGAGAATGAAAATGGGATTCAGCATTTTTTGAGCATCTACTATGCTTCAGGTACTGTGCTAGGTATTTTACATATATTATTTAATGTCATTATTATTCTCTTATATTCTAGGTTCTATACGGTCTGTAAATACTAGACTATAACAATATCGAATAACATAGGTTGATGCATAGAATAATATTGAATAGCATAAGATAATATTAAATAACTAATGCCAGCTTACGTGTAAATCAAGCTGCCATCATTGTTGAAGGAGGCCAGAATATGGCCTCTTCTAAAATGAGAGTGCTAACTTAAAACTTTGAAATTACAGTTTAAAATTTTTTTAAGTATATCTCATGGGGCTGGGCATGGTGGCTGGCACCTGTAATTCTAGCAGTTTGGGAGCACAAGGCAGGAGAATTGCTTGAGGCCAGGAGTTTGAGACCAGCCTGAACAAATAGTAAAGCCTATCTCTACAAAAAATAAGAAAAATAGCGAGGCATAGTGGCACACACCTGTAGTCCTGGCTACTCAGGAAGCTAAGTCAGGAGGATCACTTGAGCATAGGAGTTTGAGGGTGTGGTGAGCTATGATCATGCCTCTGTACTCCAGGCTGGGTGACAGAGCAAGCCCCTGTCTCAAAAAAGACCAAATAAACAAAAAGGTACGTCTTGTGGAATTATCTCTTTCATATATTTTTCTTTATGCAGCAGACAATGATAATTACGAAGTTTTATTCAATCTGGAGGAACTGAAGTTAGACCAGCCCTTCATTGATTGTATCAGAGTTGCTCCGGATGAAAAATATGTGGCTGCCAAGATAAGAACTGAGGATTCTGAAGCATCTACCTGTGTAGTCGTGAAGCTCTGTGATCAGCCTGTAATGGAAGCTTCTTTCCCAAATGTGTCCAGTTTTGGTAAGCCAACAACTGAAATAGTCTTCTGTGTTGAAAAGACAACACTAACAGAATTTTCCATAATTTTGAATTGTTTTTTTGGCCATGTGAATGAAAGAGAAGGCGAGTGCCTGATCTGTTTTTCCCTGTGGAGTCCACATCCTCCTACATGCCTCTCATTCAGGAGACCTTTCCTTCTTTAATTGTGTATCTAAATAATTTTTAAATAATGCTCATGTTTTAGAAGCATTATGATCAGACTCCAAGATGCACAGTGCATTTCGATATATCATTAACTCTTTGCCAATTTATTATTTAGAATAGATTTTTACATATAAGTTGCATCTTAATATTTCATTCAACTTTAAGCTTGGATATATTTTTTTAATTTCATGTTAAAGAGTTATTACAGCACATTGCCCAAAGTCACTGCTAAAGAACTTTAAAATGTGTTGAATGAACTTATTCATCAGTGGAAGCTGTGACATTTTTAATAACAGAACTAACTTTAAATTTTATCATTTATCATTGAGTGGTACATACATGTTCATACTTGGTCCTTCCTTTTTATTTTCTGCCATCATTTTCTCCATTATTTAAATACTTTAGCAATAAATTGAAATTGTACCCTATCTAATGGATTCTAAGACATTTTGTACATTTTAACCTCTAAAATTTTGACTTAAAATCACTGTCAATAAGGAGGCAGTCATGATGTAATTGTGCGCTAACTTCTGTTTACAGCTTCTAGTGAGATCAAGAACCAGCATTAAAATGCATTTAGTCACTGGAGATATCCTGTGGCTTGAAGGCAGACAGAAAACATTCAGGCATGAGAGAAAGATGCAGTATCTTTTTAGACTTAAAGTTTCAAGTTGTAGATTTAGATATAAGTCATCTCCCGAAAGCAAATGTGACTTTGCTAATCATTCTTAAATACTGAACATTTAACTCTTATTTAGAAACTTCTTCAATTCTTATTTAGAGTGCGCTAAGACTGATAACTACTTAAAAACTTAGAACTGAGGTAGTAGTGTTTTATTCTGTGGAAAGTTCTCTGGCTTATACCCAACACAGGTTAGATACAGTCAAACTTATGTTATATTTAGATTTCTAAGGGATAGAATTGCATATCTTTTCCCTTTGGCACTCAAAATTAGAATGCGCTGTGCCTTTTTTTTTAACTGTATACTGGTAGCTATGTATAATTCTTTATTTTCTTTCAGAATGGGTAAAGGATGAAGAAGAAGAAGATGTTTTATTCTACACCTTCCAGAGGAACCTTCGCTGTCATGATGTATATCGAGCCACTTTTGGTGATAACAAACGTAATGAACGTTTTTACACAGAAAAAGACCCAAGGTACTAGAATGATTCAATTAAATCTTTTTCTCTAGAATAATTTCTCCAGTTATTTAAAGTGCTGATCTTAGTTGACTTAAAATGTTGA
Organism: Lepilemur ruficaudatus; assembly: GCA_963574885.1. NCBI lineage: Eukaryota > Metazoa > Chordata > Mammalia > Primates > Lepilemuridae > Lepilemur > Lepilemur ruficaudatus. The sequence goes on from CAUYRT010030932.1 coordinate 20,009, forward strand.
CTTTTATTGGAACCAGATATAATAAGGCTAAGATGATCATTCTTTTATTAGTTGTTTGTATTCAAACTTGGAGTCTGATTATGTTCATACTCCAGAGTACATACAAATAACATTAAGACTGCAAATGCTGAGTTATTAATATTCTCTCTGGACTGTGACGCATAAGAATTGTTAAAACATTTAATAGAGCTGCTGTATAGCAATTATAAATCTCTCATAAGTCATAACTAGAATACCATAGTGTCATTTGCACAGAATTCACTCACTACTCATTTCATATGGATTATCTGAATTTTAAATTGCTTTGCTTTGAGCCACGATGTCCATGGGCCTTTGAAATTTATGTTTCCCAGTACTCTTTGGTAACTCTTCCTTAAAGCTAATTCTCTCTAATTCCTTATAAATTATAGGGCTCATAGCCACTTAACCAGGCATGGGAGGAAATGATGACAAATTTATCCTACAAAATCTCTTGAGTCTTATTACCCAGATATACTTTTCCAAATGATATGTGAAAAACAAATTTTGCCTTATTACGAAGGTCCTGTCACCTCATACATCATTTAATAGTGTAGTTTGGACAATGTCTGAATAAATTTTGTAAGAAAAAAAGTGGAATTTAATCTTAAATCTATGATGGTGAAGTTGGCACCCAAAACAAGAAAACTAACCCTTCATTTCATAAAAATCTCAGAGCTGAAAAAGACCTTAAAGAAAATCTAGTACGATCTTCAGTTTGTTTTAAAAAATAGAGGTAGAGAAATTGCATTATTATATTATTCCAGCCCATAGAACTAATCCATAGGTAAAGTTCACCAACTGACTTTATAATTTATTTAAAAAGTTCTGGGTACCTGATTTTGAAAAAGACATTGTTACAAATGTGGCCAGAAAGAGCCCCCACCAGCCAGTTTCTTCATCTACTTTGTTTCCAGTACTTCAGTAGATTTGTTTGTTCGATGCTAGTTTTCTATTTCGATATTGGAGTGCCTCCAAAAATCTTGTTTTGGGAAAATGCCTGCCATTCTGTTCTTAAAGACTGGTACATTTTCAATATCAATTCTTCCATTTTCAAATATTTCCAGGGCCATGTAATTAACACATTAAACACATTATTAGGAAAGCAGTATTATATAGATTCTAAAGGGAAAGATCTAGACAGAATTAAAAGACCTAATTTTTAAGTTACTGAAAAACAACCCTCCCCCCAAAAAAATATTTTTTTCTGGTGCATATGCTATTCAGTATACAATTTACAGTGTGGTCCTACCACCAGGTACCAGGAACAGAGCTAAATTAGGAAAGCCTGGGGGGAGGCAGCCTGGTCACTGAAGACTCTGGGGATCCAAACTCCAGAGATCCCAGCAAGGAAGGCTCGGCATAACGTTGAATGTATTAAGCCACACCAAACATTTGACAGTTTAGAAAGTTCAAGTAAGAGGAATTTGAGAGGTACAGCTTTAACTTTTTTAGAAATTTGTTGAAGTCCACAGACAAAGAATTAAATGAAATTATACAGCTAACTCTTCAACCACTGCTCTCTTCCTTTGTGGCAGAATCTAAATCCTCATGTAAAAAACGGAATTAACCTGGAATGACTCCTTCCATTCTGTCTGGCAAGTGGTTCTAGTCATTTCTTCCACATATTGTCTGGTTAATCTTGGATAAGCCATTTCTTCTAAGCAAATAAAATCTAGACAGCATAATAGAGGAAAGTATTTTCAACAAAAAGACAAATTAATACCTTTAATTTGTAAAGAGCTATTTACATATGAATAATTTAAACACCTTCCAAGTTTAAAATGGACACAGACATTTCACGAAAGAAAAACAGTTGGCAACTAAACATGGTAATGTGATCCAATACAGAAGAAATGTTACCAGAATATAAGCAGTGCTTATCTCTGGGCAAAGGGCTTCAGGGTTATCGTGCTTCTTGACAGTTTTCAGTATCTTTAGTATAGATGACTTTTATAATAAGGAAAAATGTAAATATAACATTTAAATCCACCCAGTATGTCAGTATGAAGTAGTACCATGCTCTTAGGATATTATTTGGTTATATTTATCAAGTCATAAAAATACTCTTAATCATTAAATTAGTATTTCCATTCCTAAGAATTTGTCCTAAGGAAATAATTATAAAAGTCAAGGAAGGTTATATTCTTTATTATAATGAAACATTAAAATCTGAATTTTTGAGAACTATGATAATTCAACCTGATGTAATATTAGGTAGCCATTAAAAGTAATAATCATAAAGACTTTTAACTAATATGGGGGAATATTGCTATGATGTGAAATAAGAAATGCAGAATCAAAAGTTGTATCTATATTATAATTACTTCTTTTTAAAGACATGCGTGAAATGTAAATAAGCTTTAGAATGAAAGGTAGAAAAAGTAAAATAGTTCATCTTTTAAATGTGTTAAGTCAGTGATATTATGAAGGTTTTTCCTCACATTGTTCTATTTTGTTGTAAAACTGGGAGAAAGGGGGAAAAAGTCCAATACACATACAGAGAAAGAACAAGACAAGAATAAGCTTTGTGTCCCTTTTCTTCCCCATTATTTCATATCTCCTCTGGAACGTTTATTTCTTCTCTCAGCAAAAAGTCACATTATGTATTAATGTGATAAAGTGAGAGATGATGTCTGTAGTGTACCTTGAGATGCATCCACATAAAGATAAATTAATGAATGCATAGATATGGCAAAGGAAATATAGCAAAATATTAGCAATGAAGAATCTAGATGGTGGGTATGTGGGTGTTCGCTTCACAGTTCTTTCAACTTTTCTTTATGTTTGAGAAACATTTATAACATGTTAGAAATAAATGATAACATGTTAGAAATAAATGATTTTGCCTCTGGTGGAAATAAGGAAATAATAGCCAGTTAAATTTACAAACAATATTCACTAAGGAATTATTTTTATTTTCTTTCTGCATTATAAATTAACATGTTTACTTTCTCAGCTTGTTTTGCTATACAACCAAAAAGAAAAAAGAAAAAATTAACATGTTTACTGGCTACCTCTGAGATAATGTCATTAACAAGGTAGCAGGCAACTGAAATTTACTGGGATCTCTCTGCATTTTCTCTCTCTCTCTGTCTAGCTACTTTATTTTCCTTTATCTTACAAAAGACAGTCGGTTCCTCACCATGAATATTATGAATAAGACCACTTCTGAAGTGTGGTTGATAGATGGCCTGAGCCCTTGGGACCCACCAGTACTTATCCAGAAGCGAATACGTGGGGTCCTTTACTATGTTGAACACAGAGATGATGAATTATACATTCTCACTAATGTTGGCGAGCCGACAGAATTCAAGGTAATCCTGAATCTCTTTGTCCCCATTTGGGCTAAGACGTGTCATACTTCCATCAACAGCATTTCTTGCTCTAAGAGTTCATTGTTTTGTAGGCTTTTATTAAAGTGTAGAAATTGATGCTAGCTTCCTAAGCATATCAATCCCATTTCTCTTCTCTTAGTACTAATGTTTCTACGTATTTTAATTGTGTCCAAGAGGTTACTAAATAAAACATATTCCATCCTGATTATATGTATCAAAGCCAAACTTAGTGGCTTAAAAGAACAGTTTATAAACTTGTGATTTTTGTGAGTTGGCAATTTGGATTAATCTCAGCTAGGCAGTTCTGCTGGTGTCAGTTAGGCTCACTCATGCATCCATAGTCAGCTCATTGTCATTGCCCTCACTTGAATGTCCAGTGGTTGGCTGTCAGCTAAGCACTGGGTCATAGTGTGCTATCATTCAGCAGTCTAGCCTGAGCTCATTCATGTGATGATAGTCACATTTTATCCCTGATGCAGTTAGTTCCTTCAGCTCTTCATGAAATAGTGAAGACTAGTATAGTCTAGTTTTCAGTGATTTCATCTCTGGATGCTATAGCCTTCCTGTTTTGTTGCCTAGATCTCTTTTAACTTTGTTCTGTACAGCTAATGAGAACAGCAGCTGATACCCCTGCAATTATGAATTGGGATTTGTTTTTCACAATGAAGAGAAATACCAAAGTTATAGACATGGACATGTTTAAGGATCACTGTGTTCTATTCCTGAAGCACAGCAATCTTCTTTATGTTAATGTGATTGGTCTGGCAGATGATTCAGTTCGATCTCTAAAGGTATGTTTAATTTTCAAAAGATAATGCTGTTAATTAAAGTATATATGCAGTTTTGCTTAACAGAACATTAAATTTTGAATAATAGCAGTGTTCTTTTTCTTAAAAGGAATTTAAATGGAATTTAGCATACTTGCTCATGCTTTACTAGGTTTAGGAAGTTTATTTTAGAGTCACTTGGAGGACCTTGCTTTTAATGCAGTTTTACTTAAAATACTCTCTTACAGCATGGACTTCAGAAGTAAAGTGCCATTATAATTCTCTTTTTACATATCTCTACAATTTTAGGTATAGCAGTAAGTCAGGCCAACTTGGCAACTAGAGCCTAACCACCTACTGCTAAGCTTCCCCATCCCACATCCCCACTAGGGATAGTAGTCATATCCATTGTGTTTTGGCCACTGCACGCTCGTGGCTACATCATCTTCTACCAGTTTTCTTACCTCTGGGGGATGGGAGGGGGCCAGCTTTGGTTTCTTTCAATGTGGGCATGGCAGTGGTCTCCACAGCAGCACAGAAGTGTGATGGTGGCAAGTCTGCCTGGCAGGCTGACTAGTTGATACTGCCTGTGGGTGCCAGGCAGGATAATCTGCCTCCACAAGTGAACTTGCTGAAGTTGGTGAATGGCAACCTTATTGGTCCATTATTAAAGCAGCATTCACATGTAAGTTAAGGTAGCAGGTATAAAGGGAAGAGGAATGCTTCCATGGTGCTTGATATGAAGAGTTACTGAGCCAACTGACCAGCAAGCAATGTAGACCACTTATACCTCTCTAATTCCAATATTGTCAAAATTCCTGTCAACTTAGTGACTGTTTATCGAATATCTACTTGCAAAATACTGTATTGGGCATTATGGAGTTGAAAGATAATAGGACAAAATATCTAGCCTTAAGGAAGACACAGTGTATCATAAGATTAGGCAAGTACACAAAGATTAAGTGTAATGTGGATTTAAATAAATAGTATCAAAAACGTAAAATATGCTGTGGGGCTCAAAAGAGAGAAAGGCTCAGAAAAGCGCTTTTGGTCAAGTTGGTTGAATTTGAAACAAACCAATGAAGATAGATAGGATTTTGACAGGTGGGGAGGACTGTGGTATTCCAGGATGAGAAAGCCATCAAACGAAGCTCTGTGCTGGAGAAATTCAGAAATTCAAATTATGGAATATAATGTCCAGTCTCTTATGTATAGGTATCCTGAAACATATATGGTGACTGACTTCAGGAATTTTCTTATTGTCTTCATCTGATGGATTCAGAGTATTTCTTTTCACGTGCTAATTGATCCCAAATTTGAACATCTTTAATGGGAACACTGGCAGAGCATCTATCCTTAGTGCAATCTACATGAATAGGGATGAGAGAGAATGCATAATTTCTAGCAGTGCATTTATTACAACAAAATTCTATGTCAAGAAAATTGGGAATGTCAAAGTTTATTCTGCTATAATATGATGTGACTTCTAAGTAAATAGGACCTTTTACATTTTAGTAAATATTCCTATTTTAAAAATATGCCTTGGTTTCCATGGTTTAACTTCCATTAGAACAAATATCATGTCTTTAATTTATTCTATACCCTCTATCTCAGCAGTCCCCAGCCTTTTTGGCACTGGGGACCTGTTTCATGGAAAACAATTTTTCTACAGACAGGACAAGGGAGGGGAGGAGGCGGAGCTCAGGCATCGATGTGAGTGATGGGGAGCAGCTGTATAGATGAAGCTTTACTCCCTCACCCAGAGCTCACCTCCTGCTGTGCACTCCCTCACCCCCGTTCCTAAGTTTCATGGGCGGGTGAGGGGGTGCGCTACGGCCTGGTCTCTGACAAGCCACAGACTGGTACTGGTCTGCAATCCCAGGGTTGGGGACCACAGTTGTATCTTTTCATTTCTTGACTCTTCCCAAACTATAGTGCCTATTAGGCCTTTTGTGATGTTCTAGGTCATCATCAAATGGAATCAAATACTATATTATATTTCAGGTACTACTTATAGAGAATTTTATAGATCAGACCTTTTTCATGAATCTGGATAACACTGATTAACATCCATAGACGATACCATATACAAAGGACAAAAATCTTTAACCAAACCATGAGTGCATTATAAAGTATTTCTGTATGTAACATCTCTGCCTAGTAGGCACTTGACTGAAAGATCTTTTTGAACTGAATCTCAGCAGTAGAAATGTAAAACCTTTCATATATTTGCCTCGTATCCTTGGTCATCATATCATCACTATAATATTTTCTGGTAGCTTTTTTTCCCCCCACAAAAAGAAGTTATGATATTTAATTGAAGCAAATTGGGACATTTTTGCTCTGTGCTAATCTTAATTTTATTTAGAGGAAGAATCTGCATCCCCAGACCCATTTTCTTTCAGCATGTATGTCTTAATCATTCTTTCAATGAAACGACTATAGTTTGCTGGCAGTGTTAAAGCTGAATCTATTTCTGTCAAATGTTTAAGGAATGCATGCATCACCTGGCCAACTTATTTTTGAATGCTGTTCGTTAACATATACATATACATTGCGGGTTTATCTCAATAGGAAATGTGGCTTAAGATATCCTTAAGATGATTAATACCTATTTATGCATCAACTGGACAAACTTTAAAAAGTCTGGAGCCTTGAAATGGTTTTTATTATGATTAAAACTTTAACCTTGGTCCTCTTAGTTTTGGAAAAACACCCAAAAGACTTTTTGATTTATTGGAACCCCTTGTTCTAAAGCTAAGACAGCTTACTACGTGGGTCACCTGGAAACTGTCCTGAAGTCTCACCAAAGGGCAGAAAAACATGTGCCTGTGGGTTCAGGAAACTTTTACCTTCACTCTGAGGCCTGCTTAGGAGGTTTGTAGCAATGCTTCAACCTCTCAAGTCTTAGTTTGCTCGCTTGCAGTTACGCTACCAGATTTATCATTTTACATGTTTACACTTTTTTCTCTAGTTATGTCTTACATTTAAATAGACAAATTACCCTTTAAAGTAGTACTCAGTCTGAGGAGAATAAATTAGGAACTCTTAGAGAAACACTGCAAACGTGTGCCTTTATTAGTGTTTCAAGAAAATAGATTCTTTGGGTTAATTAGAAGAAATTTGCTCAGAGAACATAAACTCTTCGGCTGTCGTTTCTGCAGGTGAAGTAGTGCACTCTGTATGCACACTTCCCCCATCTACGCTTTTTCAGCAGTGCCCACCAGTCATGTTGCTGTGCCTCTGATTTTCTAAGGAATTTGCTCTTTCTACAATTACTCAGGAAAAGAAAGGCAATTTTCTTTTAATGTTCTGACTCTCAGTACCATTTCTAACACTCTGTCAACCTGCTTACCAGAGTTCTTTAAAAGGTGTAGAGAGATGTTAGTGGAAGGCTTGAAGCTGGACCCTGCTGCTCTAAGAGAATAAATTTTGATTCCTTTCCTTTTTTCTTAAAGTTAAGAATCTTAAGCATAATAGCTGTGAGTCTCTCAGAGTAGATGTGCCAAGAAAGGTTTTGTTCTGCACAATGGTTAGCCTGGGAGCTAAAGTTAGAAACAGATTGTAAATGCTTTAGTGCTGCTGAGCCCGTTTGTAGCTCCGGAATAATAACTGTCATCACTGCAGCTGTCCAGGCAGCAGGGTAAGGACTGGTGGGTAAATTATTAAAAACACACGCATGTGAGAGATTTCACGTTCTGTGAGAATGGAGATCTTGGAGATGTCGCTGTGTTCTAGAATTACTATTTGATTTTCTCTTATTCTTAACCATTTTGCTATTTTATTGTCCAAGCTTGTACCCCAAATAAACTTTTATGTTAAAGGCTGTTTAATATAAATCTAGAATCATGCTAAATCATTTTCCTATAATTTTTTATTTTATTGGTCATTAACGTAGAGTTTTGTTTTTTTACTTGAAATATGTTTTGTTGTGATAAAGTAATCCTTAAATGAGGCATAATGTAATAGATGGAAAGTAAACTAGACATCCACATCATCTTGTTTAGAGTGGACTCAGAAATTAATAATGTAATACTTAGTATCTAGATGAAGAATAAAAATAACTGTTTTATTTCTTTAGCTCCCTCCTTGGGCCTGTGGATTCATAATGGATTCAAATTATGACCCAAAGAACTGCGCCTTTCAGCTTTGTTCTCCAATACGTCCCCCAAAATATTACACATACAAGTTTGCAGAAAGCAAACTGTTTGAGGAAACTGGGCATGAAGACCCAATCACAAAGACTAGTCGTGTTTTGCGTATAGAGGCCAAAAGCAAGGTAGGTCTTTATAATCTCCACTTTCAGCTCCCATTTGCTGAAAGCATACTGTTTGCCAGATACTGCGCAGTTGTTGGGGTTACATTAGCATAGTTTCTCAAGGCTTCCCTTGTACCCCAAGACCCAAGAGATTTTAGGGAATACGTGGATTTTTTTTAACTTTAAATACTTACGTATTCATTTTAACATGGATTAGAAAATTTATAACTAGCTCATCAAGCCCTTTATTTCACATATTATTTATGTCTGAGTTTAAAAAGTTGATTTAAAAAAAAAATCAAGTAAATAAGAGTTCATACAGAGTTACGGCCAAAATTGTGAAGGTGGTAAGCAGTTGACTGGAGTGAACTAGACTAATACAGTCCCTGCCCTCATGAGGCTTACATCTAGCAGGGAAAATGACAGACATTGAAGAAGTAATCACTGATACACTGGTTGTTACAAAGGAAGATGTACTGAGTACAGTGGAAGCATATGGCAAAGGGACGGTACCTAGTCTGAAGAGATCAGGGAAGGTTTCTTTGAGGAAGTGATGTCTCTGATAAGACCTCTAGGGTGATTAAGAGTAGGCTGGAAAGGGGACACGGGATTCCATTTTGTGTAGAGGCCCTGAATTTGGGAAGAAATGATACAAATCAAGAAGTATACAGGAGGCCAGAATGGTCAAAATGGAGTAAAAGAGGGATGATTACAGGGGCAGAAGTGGAGACAGAGAAAAGTAGATAACAGATACCCTGATTCTGGGTATACTCAATATACAGAATTTACAAATTTGTGCAAGTAGGGAACAAATTAATACAACAACTGTAGCCTTGAATTTAAAGAATTTTCAGACCTTAGCATACCATACGTTAGGTAATTTCGTACTGCAAAGAATAAATTGCAACACAAGCCTTTTATTTTTATGAATTTTTTCTTTAATTCATTGATGTTCTTTTAATATCTTAAGTAATATTATTTTTACCTTCTAGATTTTTTTGTGAACAAAATATATACTTTTAGGTATTGCTTAGTTTTACAAACACAGGATTATACCTGTCTACCAAAATGTTGTAAATATTGGACCACAAATGGAAAGAACAGTTAAGCTAAGTTCTTAGAGAGCCAAGGGATTCTTCACAGGAAGGAGGGAAGCAGCTGCTAAGTGGAAGCTGGGTACACTTCCTCAGGCATTTTTGCACTGCTGGTTCACTCAGATCCAGCCCATCACAGGACTAGCGACCATCCTTACCTCTTCCTTTCACGAGTTTTCAACTGGCAAGTTTTTCTGATTGTATAATTGAAGTTGAGGAAGAAGCAGGGTGGAAGAAGGGGAAGACCAAGATTGTTTGTAGAAATTAATCTACATCAGGTTTTATAAGAATGAATTTTACTGAAAAATGAAAATTAAAGGGAAGCAGCTGCTAAGTGGAAGCTGGGTACATTTCCACGGGCATTTTTGCACTGCTGGTTCACTCAGATCCAGCCCATCACAGAACTAGTGACCTCTTTACCTCTTCCTTTCACAAGTGTCCAACCAGCAAGTTTTTCTGATTGTATAATTGGAGTTGAGAAAGAAGCAGGGTGGAGGAGGGGGAAGACCAAGATTATTTATAGAAATTAATCTACATCAAGTTTTATAAGAATGTATCTTACTGAGAAGTGAAAATTCACTTAATGCTGTCTTAAGTTAGGTATGATAAAGAATTCTTAAAGAATTATAAGAGGAAGATTTCCTCCTTATTTGATAACACTATGATGTCTCTATTTATTACCCCAAAGAGAAGTCTTCAAAATGAGGATGAAAAACGTATGGAGAGTTGCTTGATTATATTATTTCCTTATGTAAACTTGGGCTATTTCATTAGTTTCTTAAAGCAGGGTGAGAACCAGCTTCTTCACCCTTTTTCTATGAAAGGAAAATCAGAAGTACTTTGGATTGTCTGAGTTTTGTCTTTCCAAAGAGTACCTAGTTTGAATCAACTGGGATTGATGAGTTTGAGCTACACCTGGGGAATAGTTACATGAGATAAAAGTAACTTAAGTGTTAAAATTTTAAAAACTTACTTTAAACACTTTAAAAAAAATTTTTAAATAGAGTTAAATAGGCCTCTATGTATATATAAAAAAGAAATCAGTATATGGAAAAGATACCTGCACTCCCATGATTATTGCAGCACTATTCAGGATAGCTAAGATTTGGAATCAACCTAAATGTCCATCAGTGGATGAATGGATAAAGAAATTGTGGTACATACACACAATAGAATATCATATAGTCATAAAAAATAATAAAATCCTGCCATTTGCAACACATGGATGGAACTGGAGAATATTACATTAAGTGAAATAAGCCAAGCACAGAAAGACAAATCTTGCATAATCTCACTCATATGTGGGAGGTAAATATTAAAACAGTTGATCTCATGGAGACAGAGAATAGAATGTTGTTTACTAGAGGCTAAGAAGGGTAGTGGGGAGAGGGGGATAAAGTGGGGATGGTTAATGGGTGCAAAAATATAGTTAGATAGAATGAAGAATATTTGATAGTATAACAAAGTGACTATAGTTAACAGTAAGTTATGGTACACTTCAAAATAACTAAAAGAGTAGAATTGGAATGTTCCTAACACAAAGAAATGATAAATGCTTGAGGTAATGGATGCCTCAGTTACCCTGATTTGATTAATGTACATTGTATGCCTGTATCAAAATATCACATGTATCCTATAAATATATACAACCGTTATGTACCCATAATAATTACAAATTGTTTTTAAAAAGTTAAATAGGCCTTTGTAGAGGAGATGGGTAGATATCAGTAAGGTCAGTAAGATATTTCAGGTCCTAATAGTTGAGAATTCTGACTATAGGAGACAAAATTGAGCTGGCAAGACTTCTTTAGTCAGCTTATTTGTAAATACTCAAAGATGAGAAATGGCAGTATCTAGCCCTAAGCATAGGAAGAATTCTAGGATTTCTAACCTTAATAGGTATTTTGGCTTGACTTAAATTTTAAAAATTACAATAATAGTGGGTAGTGAAGAACTCTTTAAAATTCCATTACTATCATGAAAAGCTACATTTAATAAAAAAGCAATCAGCCTTGTTGCTTTTTTCTGGTTAATACTATAACCAGAACTGTAGCAAAGTAGCTGAAACCAAGACTGTAATGTATTTTTGGAGACCGTAATGCTTTTGTCTTAAACGAATTTGTGCTTAACATCAATAGTAGCACATAAGGGTGGGGGGCAGTAATCTTCAGTGTATTTTAAATTGGGGCTAAAACTGTTTTAAAAGACTCTTCTTTACATGCATAGTAATTTTTCATTTCCAGGATGGAAAATTAGTACCAATGACTGTTTTCCACAAAACAGACTCTGAGGACTTGCAGAAGAAACCTCTCTTGGTACATGTATATGGAGCTTATGGAATGGATTTGAAAATGAATTTCAGACCTGAGAGGCGGGTGTTAGTGGACGATGGATGGATATTAGCTTATTGCCATGTTCGGTGAGTCAGTACATTTTACCTAGCATATGAGTGCTAGAGCATTGTGACAGATGTTTAGAACCACAATATATCAGGCAGCAAAATCTTATTTTCTCACTTGCATTGTTGGATTTATGTATTCCTAAACCTGTGGTGGTAGAGCTTGATTCTGTAACAGATTAGTTGATCCAAAAAGCAAAAGTAGATTTTTAGGATTTTTGAATAGATGTACCAGTCTCTGTACTTATTTGGTAACATTATTATTTCCATTAAATTCTTTTGAGTTTAGGTTTAAGCAGCTTCTCAAGCTGAACTCCTTTTCCATCTAACTTACATTTTAAAGACCCACATGGTGGTGCATGCCTGTAATCCCAGCTACTCAGGATGCTGAGGCAGGAGGATCACTTGAGCACAGGAGTTCAAGTCCAGCCTGCGCAACATAGCAAGATTCCGTCTCTAAAAAAATAAATAAAAAGCTAAAAATTTTAAGATTTTCATCCCTTCTCCTGAACCTTCCCCCCAAAAAACTTATATTTTATCTTAGCTGTTTTCAAGACACCAATTTTATGTTTCTGCTTAAAATCCTTCTCCACCTCCCCATCTCCAGAACAAACTCCAAATTCCTCAGTATAGTACTCCTAATGATCTGGCTTATGTCTGAAATAGCATTTATCATCATGTCCTTTCAAATCACATGCTCTGTTACCTCCTTGCCCTTGCACCTACTATGTTATATCTGTGTCTTGACGCCTTCCCATTCTTTGCCCTTCCGGAAACTCAAGTTCTTCCTTTACATCCTGGCTAGGCATCATCGCCCTCAGCATTCGTGTTCCTGACTCTCTGTGTGCCTCTAACCTGACAGATGAATATTCTTTCCTCTGCTTCTGTAATACCTTAAATACCCCTGTATTATAGCAGGGACCACAGTGCTTAGTGACTCTTTGTTGTCTTTCCCAACAAAATTAAGATTTCTAGGGCAGGAGATTTTTTTATTGTTTATATTTTTAAGGTCTGCACGTAGCGCAATCCCTGATAAATAATAGGCAGGCACTCAAAACATATTTGTTGAATAAATTTTTGATTGTCTGTATCAGGGATTGGCAGACTTTTCCTCTAAAGAACTATATAGTAAACACTTTAGGCTTTGCAGTATGGTCTCTGTTGCACAATCCTTGTTGTTTTTTCCCAACCTTTAAAAAGTAAAAACCAGCCGGGCGTGGTGGCTCACGCCTGTAATCCTAGCACTCCAGGAGGCTGAGGTGGGCGGATCATTTGAGCTCAGGAATTCGAGACCAGCCTGAGCAAGAGTGAGACCCAATCTCTACTAAAAAAAATAGAAAGAAATTAGCTGGACAACTAAAATATATATATATATAAATGAGCCGGGCATGGTGGCACATGCCTGTAGTCCGAGCTCCTCAGGAGGCTGAGGCAGGAGGATCACTTGAGCCCAGGAGTTTGAGGTTGCTGTGAGCTAGGCTGACGCCACGGCACTCTAGCCCAGGCAATAGAGTGAGACTCTGTCTCAAAAAAAAAAAAAAAAGTAAAAACCATTCTTAGCTCTAGGACCATATAAAAACAGACCTCCAAGTGTAATTTGCTGACTCCAGCCTACATCATTAACGTTTTTCCACTAAAACTTTTTTGCCCTTTAATTTCAGGGGTGGTGGTGAGTTAGGCCTCCAGTGGCACGCTGATGGCCGTCTAACTAAAAAACTCAATGGCCTTGCAGACTTAGAGGCTTGCATTAAGACGCTTCATGGCCAAGGCTTTTCTCAGCCAAGTCTAACAGCCCTGACTGCTTTCAGTGCTGGAGGGGTGCTTGTGGGAGCATTGTGTAATTCTAAGCCAGAGCTCCTGAGGGCAGTGACTTTGGAGGTGAGTACACTCTTGTCTCTACTGTTTACAGAGTGGGGGAGGTGGGAAGCCTTAGGCAGATTTAAAAATATTTTTTTGTTATAGTTTTACCATAGCATAGGAGTGTGATAAAGGTTTTAAGTTTTAAACACAGAATTGTAGCTCTAGGAGAACATGTAAAGTCATTTTAATCCAACTATTTACTCTTATTCTTCTCTGGCAGTGTTCTTTTTATTAATTTTTAAGGATTTCCACTGAAAAATATTAATGACTGATCCCATTAGTCATTTTTTATTTGTAATAATATTTAGAATTGGTAGAAAAGAGTAGAAGCATATATGTCTCACAGTTCCATGAGGTCAGCTAGAACATGTTATGACTCTGGAATGTACTGAATCTTCTGACTCCTAGGCACTTTGACAGTCTACTTAGCATCAACATTTCAGTCCTGAATGTAGGGACTCTCTATTTTTAGATTTCCCTTTTTTTTCTTTTTTGAGACAGGGTCTTGCTGCGTTGCCCAGCCTGGAGTGCTGTGGTCTGACCATAGTTCACTGTAACCTCAAAATCCGCCTCAAGCAATCCTCCTACCTAAGCCTCCTCAAAGTGCTGGGATTACAGGCATGAGCCACCATGCCCAGCCAAAATATTCTTAATAGTCTTTGGGGCATAGTTCTTCTGTACTTTAATTGAAATAGCTTATCCTTTTCTGAAAATATGCTATAGTCTTTTCCTGGTGTCCAAAATTATGAAGTTATATTAAAGAAGTTGGTTTCACCTCTGTCATTCTCTAGCTACCTAGTTAAATACTTTGGAAAATGATGGCTGAGATGGAAAAGAATAAACTATTTTCAGGTTTTTTTTTTTTTTTTTTTGAGAGTGAGGGTTATACACTGTGGGCTTGTCTTAAGGAAATAAGTTTTAAATAGCCCTAATCTATAAATCTATTTTTTTAAAAAAAAGAAATACTGAGTATGGAGGGAAAAAAACCTATGTACAAAGATAATAATGGCAGGATTATTTACAATATAAAGAAAAGACAAGTAACTCTTGATTTTTATAAATTAGAAAGGAAATAGTAAGAAATGTTTGTGTAAGATATTTATCCCAGATTGCTTATTAGAGTGAAAAATTGAAAACAACCTACATGTCCAACAATGGGAGATTCATGTAATGAGTCAAAGTTAATTACAAGCACCAAAAACTTGACTAATTTAAACAGAAAAGGGATTTGTTAAAGGGCATTAGGGAAAGGTAAGTATGTTCAGAGAACCAGTGTTAGAGGCTGCACAGCCAGAATCGTAGAATTGGCCCAGTGAAGCTATTACTCCTGCCCCTGCTGAGCACAGATCACTTCACACACTGCCAATGCTGCTTCTAGAAACTAGATAGAGCTGTGGCACTTTAAACAGAATAAACTCTCCATGATCACTATTTTGAATCATTGACTTCCCATGCAAAGTTTGGAGCACATGTGTCTGATTGATAGACCTAAGTCACACCGGTGGCTACTCCCAGACTGCAAGGAAAGCTGGGATAGGTGCTGTCATTTAGGATCTCTACAGTGAGAGGTAAGCTCTGTCTGATAACACTGGGGATGTTCTAATGCAGAAAAGGAGTCCAGATACTAGGCAGCCAAAAACAATCGCAAATGCTCACTTATAGTGTTAATATGAGGGAAATCTGAAAAGCATGTTGAGCATATAAAGCTAAGTGAAAAAGCAGCCTCCATTTTCTTAAATGTTTTAACCCTGGTCATAAGCCAATGGGTGGTTTTCTCTTCTTTCACCTTGGATATTTTCCAGATTTTCTTCCGTTAGCATTTATTATTTTTAATGTAAAATGTCCAGCCGGTGAGAAAGACTTTCTATGTTGTTGGGGGCTTTTTTTCATTTAAAAAAAATTTTAATTGTGGTTAAAATAACATAAAATGGACCATCTTAACCATTTTTAAGTGAACAAACAATTCAGTAGCATTAAACACATTCACATTGTTGTGCAATCAGTCTCCAGAACTTGATTTTCATCTTGCAAAACTAAAACTCTGCACCCATTAAATAGCTCTCCATTCCCTTCTTCCCCCAACCCAGCCCCTGGAAACCACCCTTTTCTCCTTTCTGTCTCTATGAATTTGACTACTCAAGGTATCTCACATAAGTGGAAGCATATAAAATAATTTCTTTTTGTGTGGCTGGCTTATTTCACTTAGGTTATATCCTTGAGGTTCATCCATATTGTAGCATGTGTTAGAATTTCTTTCCTTTTGAAGGCTGAATAATATTCAATGGTATGTATATATCATCTTTTGCATATTCATTCATCCATTGATGGACACTTGGGTTGCTTTTACCTTTTGGCTATTGTGAATAATTCTGCTGTGAACATGGGTATATAGCTATCTCTTCAAGACCCTGCTCTCAATTTTGGGGGATATATACCTAGGAGTGAACTGCTAGCTCATATGCTAATTCTAAATTTCATTTTTTGAGGAATGACCATACTATTTTCCATAACAACTGTACCATTTTACACTCTAACCGACAGTGCATAAGGGTTCCAGTTTCTCCACATCAATGTCAACACTTGTTATTTTCTGTTTTTCTTTTTTAACAGTAGCCATCCTAATAGGTGAGAGGCAGTAGCATTTATTACTTCATATAAAAAAAAGTATATGAATAAAAGGCACCAAAATAAAAATAAAAATTATAAAATTAGAAGATAAACCATTTCTTATTATATAAATGTCATTTAAGCAGTGTGAATACTTTAAAAGTGTGTTGTAGATTATAGGCCATGGTTCAGGAGTGAATAGTCTGGCTCCTAGGAATCTACACAGCTTCTTGAGCTGTTTCCTATCAGTATGTATATTCATAAAGTGTAATCTTTTTCTGAAACTCTTTTTATCAACCTTTCATTTGAAGTCTAAGTTTCTTTGGCTTTTCTTTTAAGGCACCTTTCTTGGATGTTCTCAACACCATGATGGATACTACACTTCCTCTGACATTAGAAGAATTAGAAGAATGGGGGAATCCTTCATCTGATGAAAAACACAAGAACTACATAAAACGTTACTGTCCCTATCAAAATATTAAGCCTCAGGTAGTGAAAAACAGTTATATGATCCTAAAGTGATACAAAAGACATTAAAAAGATACTTGAGCAGACGCAGAAATTAGTAGGGCTTTACAGATGTTTCTCCTTGTAATACATAGACATCTTTCAGTACCATCTCTGCTCATGTTCCATGTTTGTTTCAATTTAATACCTCAGGGGAACAGAGTTATCATGCCTTAATTACTAAATCAGATAAGGTCTCTTTAGTCAAGAAAAGGCTATTCCAGGCAACAAGTAGTCTAGTACCACAATACTGAAGTGCTCTCAAGAATACAAAGTGAGAAAAAACTCCTAGCACTTAAAGAAAAAAATTGAAGATAAATGTTTTTTATGATCTATACAGTAGAGAGGGACCATGAGGAATAATGTAAACTCTTTCTACATGTTCTTTCTTCTAGCATTATCCATCAATTCACATAACAGCTTATGAAAATGATGAACGTGTACCTCTAAAGGGAATTGTGAACTACACCGAGAAACTCCAGGAAGCCATCACGAAGCATACTGAAGACATAGGTGAAGGTAGGAGATCATCTAGAAGCAGAAAACTTGGCCAAACAGACTAATACCTTTAGCACACGGCTCAGAGTAATATTACTCACTTCATGCTACAACCAAATCATCTGTCCAGAATTTAAGACAACAGATGTTTTCCTATGTTGATGTATACTAACTGCCTCACCTCCTTTTCAAAAGACAATGTTAAGGTATACAGGACGCAAAAAAATAAATTTAAATATCAAGTGTAACTTGTAGATGTACTATCATACAATTATTCATTCACTTAACAATATTGATTGAGCCATTATTCTTAGGAATCTGAAAGACAAGATTGTGCGGTTTTTTCTTTGGAGCATCAGTGCCCAAACTAGCTGCTTTAATTTCCTCTAGATAGTAGTTTCAACTTTATTAGAAAAGAACTGCTCCTTTTTGCCTTGAACATGCATGCCAATACATTGTGAGTTAAGGGCAGGGGACCCACATGTAAGTCAGACAGTCTCCCTGTATTCAGCTCCATTTTGCTCTCCCACTCGTTGCTGTGGTTGGTGTCTCCAGGACACAAGACACTCGGATTCCACAGGGCCGGTTGACTGTCTCCTAGGTCACAGCCTTCTCCATGTGGTGTCTTCCATCCAGCTTCCTCAGCCCCTGGGTCTCTTCCTGCTTTCCCTGCTTCAGAAATTTGTCTTTGACTGCTTGCCACCTCCCATCTCTTTATTGTTGGTGGGTTTTGCCTTTATTCCTTTATTTTATTTGAATAGAGTACTCAGGAGGAGAGGGGAGAAATGAGTCTCAATCTTCCAAAGACCTTCTAATTGTTTTTATATGTTAACTCTTTCAGGCTATCAGGCCCCCAATATTATTTTAGACATTCAGCCTGGAGGCAATCATGTGATTGAGGATTCTCACAAAAAGGTATGTTATCAAGCCCCTCTCAGTTGACAGATTCCCCAAGTACAGATGTGCTTTATTTAATATTCAAGTTTTCAGTAGTTGCCACAGGGCTTATGACAAAGCTACTTCACAAATGTCAGGTCTGTGGCTGAGAGGGGAGGGTGGGACACTGAATCAGTCGAGAGAAAGGGCTCTCTCTTGTACTTGATAAGTCAGCTCTGTTAAAGCTTTGAGTCTTAATTGTTGAAAGCCTTCGCCTCTGTCCCAAATAAAAGTATTCTGGCCATAAATTGCCGACTTCAGTGTTGGGTGAAGATGGATAGACAAAGTGAAGCTTAAACACTGGAGTTTTACCACAGAGGTCTTCTGTCTGATTTTTAAAATGTGTTTCTTTTAGATTACAGCCCAAATTAAATTCCTATACGAGGAACTTGGACTTGACAACACCAATGTTTTCGAGGATCTTAAGAAATTTCTAAAATTCTGAAACGCTACATTCAAGTAGGAATTGGAAACACAGTGAAATACTTCATGGTCTTATTTCCAATTGAATTAGCAAAAGTGAGATTTTTAAGTTATTTAATAATTTTTTAAAATGTGTTTCTCCATGTAAATTTTGCTTAGTCTGTATCTCATATGCTTATACTGTTCTCTCCATTGATGCACATGCCCCATAACCTAGGAAAGTAGTTTTCAAATCATGCTCCTCAGAGGGACATGGAGGAGGGGAGGGATTGGTGACAGCAGAACTCCAGGCCTCCCATCCAATCAGAACAACTTTATTTTTGTCTGTTGCACTAGGATTTTCTTTGACCAGTTTACAAATCAATGTCCCGCCTCTTTGCTAATGAATGTTTTTACACACGGTGGCAGTGAGTCATTCTCCAATTTTTATGCCTGCATTTTAAGGAAAAAGATAACATTCTTCACATTAAAATTCATTAGAGCTTTTGAAAAATCTGGGGTCCTAACATGTTCTCATCATGTTATTGATGCTATCTCAATAAAGTTACAAGTTCCTACAAGTGATAATTTTCTTTTAAACACTTTATTTTTTCAAAGCACTTGAGAACCTTTCCTAAAGCAGTTACATTCAAGCTACAGAAATATCTGAGAATTAATGATTGTTCATAAAGTTTATCCAACAGCATGCTATATGTAAAACTGCAAATGTTTAAAATACCAACAGAATGCCAGTGTCATCTCTTTCATAGAGGTGCTTAACACAAGGTGTACAGTATGTCGAATGCACTGGAATAGCATGCTCGATTAGAAACAAAGCACCTGTCTCTGAAAGCTGTTTGGTGATGAAGGAGATTCTTCGTGTTGTGTTGAAGAATGAGTCCCTCTCCCTTGTTCAGATAAATGCCACTTGTATCAACTTCACTGCCTTGGTAGGTAGAATTGGTACTTGATATTATTCTCAGTCTGACGGGAAGATCTGAAATCGTTTCCTGTAGATTTAGCCGTGTTGATTCTCCAAAATTCAGAACCACGATAAAGACTTTGTCTATGCCATCCAGTTCTCTTGTGTACACGACACAGTGGCTATCATTCCTCAAATGGCAAAACCAGCCCCTGTTGAGAATCAGCTCATTGGAATGAAGTAGACTTAATTCTTGATATAACTTCAAAGCCGATCTGGGCTGAGTCTTTTGGACCTATTTTTTAAAAGGAATATTTACATAAATATTGAATTCTAAATTGTTTTTAAATATTTTTGGTATCTTGTAAGGAACTATATGCCAAAAACACTTGCTTCAATTTTGCCCCTTAAAATAACTGCCAAATTGTAGGTATTAATAAGTAGATAATTTATATAAAAACGGATAGAAATCGCAAATTCAGGCTTTCAACTTCTATGGGAGTCATTGCAGTATGCTTAGTGTTCTTACTACATCATAGAATTTCTGTAGAGACCAAATTTGACAACACTTTAGGAATCCCAAAACAAATGTCCATATCTAAGTTAATGAATATTTAACTTGCCTAAATAAAGTCACCTTGTGCTATATTATTACTGCCAAATGCCTGGAAGAAAAGCAGCATCGTGGCAATGGACTTAAGACTTCTGATGAATTTGGGCTTATTTGTTCTCTATTACAGAATGTATAGGTTAGTGCTGTACAAAGATAAGTAACTTCAGCAGACATATATTTCTTTCATAGCTAATGATGGAATAGAAAGTTGCAAAAAGCTGCCTAAAGTTAGAAATTGTAGATATTTTTAACCATAAAAGTAGTACATATCCATTAAAGATTTGGTTTTCTTATACAGCCATATAAATAAAATGTATGTAATTTGATGTTGTACTTTTCATGTTTTTTTGATATTTCAAGCATTTTCCCATTATATAGCCTCCATAAATTTAACCATTCCCTTTCATTTTAATATTTGTGTTTCTAATATTTTATATTTTTATTCTTCCAATATTTTACATTATTTTAGGATAGATTATCAGAAAGACAATTACTTTGACAAAGAATGTGGACACTTGATACATAATGCAAAAGTCTTCATAAGAGTTGTTCCCAAGTCAGTGATAATGTTCATTGTACTCTTGCCAGCCATGTTTACTGGGGGGTGGTGGTGGTAGTTGTTGTTCTGTAGGGGTGGGTGCCTAATATGTGGTCTTTAATGACTGTCTAATGGGTGTTTGAAAAACTGTGTATTCTCTGTTTATCAGGTACAAAGGTATTTATGGTATATGTATATGACTTGTCAAAGTTACTAACATTTTCTCTAGCCTTAGATAATGCATGAAAAGCATATAGTTCAGTGCGACTCACATAAGAAGTGCCCAGTAAGTATTAGCTATTATTTTTGTGTACTTGATTTATCACTTTCTAGAAGTATGTTGAAGTCTCTCCCTGTAATTGTGGATTTGTCAATTTCTCCTTGCATTTCTGAGTACTTGTTTTATATATTTTCAGTCAGTTAGATACCTGAGTTTTAGGTATTCATGATTTTTAGTGAGATATTCTTTTATCACTTTGAAAATTGCCTTTGTCTCATAAAATGCTTTTCATATTGAGTCTATTTTGTCTGCTATTAAATATTTCCAAGCCTGCTTTTTGTAACTTTTGTTTTTGACTAGGAAGAAAGCATGCACACATAGTATGAAATTCAATTACAAGAAGAATATATACAATAAAAAGGGTTTTGTCAACATCATTCCCTAGCTTCCCAGTTCCCCTCCCAGAGGCAGACATTGTTTATATGTTGTTTCATTCTTACCTATCATATGAAATGATACATTCTATATATGCAAACATATGTAGACATGTTTTTTCTCTACACAAATGGCATGTTACCATTTTATACTATTTTTATTATTTAATACATGTTTGAAATGATCTCATATCAATGTATATAGAGCTCCCTCATTCTTTTTAAAAGCTGCATACTAGTCCCATAATTGATTGAACTGGTTTTCTATTGATAAAATATTTAAATTATTTCTAGAGTCTTCTGCCATTAAAAATGATGTCACAGTCAAGATCCCTTGTGTATTTATCATTTTGCACACGTGCAAGTATTCCTAGAAACATACCTAGGAATGGAACTACTGGGTCAAAAATATTTTTTTGTTTTAAAAGCTACAGCTAGGATGCTTTCTTTTTATTATTTGTCTGCTGTATATTTTAATTCTTTTTGTATCCTTTGTTTCAGGTATGTCTCTTATGTCTGAATTTTTTGTCTTGTTATCTATTTTTATCTTTTAATAGGTGAATTTAACCCATTTGTGTTTGTGATTATTATTTGTCTAGATATATTCTTCAATCCTTTATAGTTATACTATTTTGGGTCTTTTTCTTTTTAGCTTTTTATTGGGTCAATTATTTATGTAATTTTTTCCTTCTAATGTTCTTTGAAAATTATACATTTATGTCTGTCTGTCTTATGGTTACCCTTAAAATTGTAATGACCACTTTAAAATTTTTTTCTCGGCTGGGCACGGTGGCTCACGCCAGTAATCCTAGCACTCTGGGAGGCCGAGGCAGGTGGATCACTCAAGGTCAGGAGTTTGAGACCAGCCTGAGCAAGAGCGAGACCCCGTCTCTACTAAAAATAGAAAGAAATTAATTATACAACTAAAAATATATAGAAAAAATTAGCCAGGCATGGTGGCACATGCCTGTAGTTCCAGCTACTCAGGAGGCTGAGGCAGGAGGTTCACCTGAGCCCGGGAGTTCAAGGTTGCTGTGAGCTAGGCTGACGCCATGGCACTCTAGGCCAGGCAACAGAGTGAGACTGTCTCAAAAAAAAATAATTTTAAAATGTTTTTCTCAACATCTGGAACAATCCTGTCCAATAGAACTTTCTATAATGCTGGAAATGTTCTATATCAGTGCTATCCAATATGGTAGACACTAGTTACTGAGCTCTTGAAATACTACTGTGATCCAGTAACTGAATTTTTAATTCTGTTTAGTTTTAATAGTCACAGTGGTTAATGGATACTGGACAGCTCAAATCTAGTTACTCTTTTTCCTGTACAAGATAAGCATGTTAGCCTGCTTTCTTTCTTTCTCCCTCTCCCCCAGCCCCCATACACCACCACCACCACCACTGCCCATATAGAAACAGATCACTAAGATTTTTGTTCCAGAATACCTTATTTTACATTATGCATCAAAAATTATCCCTAAGTTTTGTTATTTCCTTTTCCTCACTATATTTTGTATATTTTGTCTCCCTTTTAGATTCATTTTTGGTTTTCCTGGAGTCCTCTGATTATTCTTTCAAAAAGTGGCTGTACAGGTAAAATTTAGTACCCTGCTTTTCCATCTCTATTTTGCTCTTACTCTTAAATGCCAGTTTGAATAGCTAGGTTTAGAATTAAGTTTCCATTACAACTTTGAAGATAAAGTTCTAATGTGTTCTAGTATCCAGTTGAGAAGTCTGATGCCAGTCCAATTCTCAATCTTTTTCTCAGGCAGTCTATTTTCAGGTTTGGTTTCTTTCTGAGTAGTCTTAGGGTTTTCTGTTTATCCTTGCCATTCTAAAAGAAGATAAAGTCTTCCTTTGTCTTTGGATTATTATATATATTTTATTTCATTGGTTATATGTTTCCTCCCAGTCTCTGTTCCCTTCTACAATTTCTTTTTTGTTGTATGTTGAAATTCTGGATGGATCTTCCATGTATCAAATTTTTTCTTACACTAGTAGCTTCTTTGCCTTTTTTTCAGTGCATTCTGGGAAAACCCTAGATCAATTTTTCAGCACACTATTAGCACTTCTATTTCATTATTTATTTTCACAATATTTACATTTCTAAGGTATCTGTCTAATCACTTCTTTAAGAATGTCAAGGACCTGCCTGGTGGCTCACTCGTGTAATCCCAGCACTTTGGGAGACCAAGGAAGGAGGATCATTTGAGGCAAAGAGTTAAAAGACCAGCCTATAGCTATAGGTCCAGCCTGTAGCAAGACCCTGTCTCTACAGAGTTTAAAAAATTAGCTAGGCATGGTAGTGCACACCTGTAGTCTCAGCTACTCGGGAGGCTAAGGCAGGAGGATCACTTGAGCCCAGGATTGCAAGGCTGTAGTGAGCTGTGATCACACCACTGCACTTTAGCCTGGGCAACAGAGTTTTGAGACCCTGTCTCAAAAAAAAAAAAAAAAAGTGTCAGGGAGCTCCATGAAACAACAATCTGGGGTAAAGTCTCGTGTTTCTACAGTGTTCTATTAGAAATGGTGTCTCCCTTTCATGGTCTTTGTTTTCCTCAAATGCCATGTAATTCTTTGTGATCCATTTGCTCTTGTGTTTTGAGCACAAGAGCCTGTCTTCAGTTGCCTGCCTCTTATAATTGTAAGAAGCTGAATTGGATGTGGATCTGGCTTGTCTTTGGGCTGAGAGTTCTTTTCCTTCTTGAAGTCATAAGCTTGCTGGAGTCCCACCCTCCTCTCCTGGCCTCTGTGAGCTGAGTAGTAAAAGCTCTCATTTCTGAGCACATTCCACAGTGAATTAGCCAGAGGACAGCACTAGAATCAGGTCTTCTTTTCCTTTACTTTCTTCTGCTGCACTTGTGGAAGTTTGAAGCTTCTACAAGATATTTCAAGCTTTTCTCTACTCATTTCAACACTCATGTGATCACCAAGCATGCCTTGGATTTTTTTTCCCTAGGGAAATACTGCTGCAGCCAATTGTAGCAGTGTACTGTTAGTAGCATTATTCCTTTCTAGGGCTACTTGGATGTGTTTTATTAAAATGACATTGCCTGGGACTTAATAATTATGATTTAGTAGCCCTCTAGGCATCACTCACGATCTTTTTTAAAGACTTTTCTAATCTGATAGAAAAAAATTGTCATTTTAATTTGCATTTACATTTTTCTGTCTTTGCTGGTGTACATTTTTATGTAGGATTTCTTACACATTGGACTCAGATTGGCCTATCAGAATATTTTGGAAATAATGAAAATCAGTAGAGGTATTCAATCCAAAACAATTGTTAAATATATATTTTGTGCTTTTAAGACCTACAAATATATAAAACAAAGCTTATACTATCCAGGAATCCTCAGTGATGCTTAGAGCAAGGAGTTATAGGAACAGGAGACTTTATGTGGAATTCTATATCTGAATAATGTGGGACATTTTTTCAGATTACTTAGTAGATTGGAATGAGGGTGCTATGAATTTTTTTTTTTTTTCTTTTTTTAGACAGAGTCTCACTCTGTCACCCTGGATAGAATGCAGTGGAGTCATCATGACTCACTGCAGCCTCACTCCTGGGCTTCAAGTGAGTCTCCTGCCTCAGCCTCCCAATAGCTGGGTCTACAGGTGTGTGCCACCGTACCCGGCTAATTTATTCTGTTTTTTGTAGTGATGGGGGTCTCTCTCTTGCTCAGGCTGGTCTTGAACTCCTGACCTCAACCTCAAGTGATCTTCCTGCCTCAACCTCCCACAGTGCTAGGATTAGAGGCATAAGTCACTCACTGTACTTGGTCTATACACTTCTTTTTTTTTTTTTTTAATTTTTTTTTTTTTTTTTTTGAGACAGAGTCTCACTCTGTTGCCCAGGCTAGAGTGCCATGGCATCAGCCTAGCTCACAGCAACCTCAAATTCCTGGGCTCAAGCAATCCTTCTGCCTCAGCCTCCCAAGTAGCTGGGACTACAGGCACGTGCCACCATGCCCGGCTAATTTTTTCTATATATTTTT
>CAUYRT010030933.1:0-38391 GCA_963574885.1 Lepilemur ruficaudatus
GGTGATATAGCACCTCTTGTATTTTCCTGGATGGAGCTGAAACCCGTTCTACTAAGTGAAGTATCCCAAGAATGGATAGACAGGCACCACATGTACTCACCAGCAAATTGGTATTAGCTGATCAACACCTAAGTGGACACACAGGAACAACATTTACTGGGTGTCGGGCAGACAGGAGTGGGGAGGAGGGGATGGGTATATACACACATAATGAGTGCGATGTGCACGGTCTGGGGGATGGTCAGGCTTGAGGCTCTGACTGGAGAGGGGAGGAGGGGCAAGGGCAAAGCATGTAACCTTAACATTTGTACCCCCATGATATGCTGAAATAAAAAAAAAAAGAAAAAAAGAAAAAAAAAGAAGATCAAAATACTAGCAAGCCATATTAACAGCAGATGAATAAAGGAAAGGACCATGAACTAGAAGATGAGCTAATAAAAATTAACAAAAATTAATCAGAGTTTAGGAAAAAAGTTGTGACAAAAGAGAAAATGAAAAAGACATTTGGGACATGGTCAAATGATCTAATCTGCTACAACTTGAATTACAGGAAGAAATAAATAAACGAGGGAGAATAAATAATTGAGGTGATAATAGTTCAGAATTTTCTGAACTTAATTAAAAACATCAAACCATAGAATCAAGAAGATCAACACACTCAAAAAAAATTCACACAAGTAAAAAAAAAAAAAAGCCCATGGGCGGTATAGTGAAATCACTGAGGGAAAAAAACATTAAATTCAGTCAAAGAAACACATATTCCACGTTTGGGAAACAAATGGAAAGCTAACTTTATCAGAAATTTTGGAAGCCAGAAAAAAAAAAATGATATCATTTATTTAAATTTCGGAAAGTAGAACAAAAATAAACATCCCACAAAACACTACACTTAATTCATCATCTCTCAGTCCGTAACCCTCTCTCCTCTCCTTCGTGCTGCTCCGCATTGTTGGAGCTGGGCCAGGTAACATTCCTTTGCGCAAAGTTAGGCTTTGCAAACAGTGCTTGCTGCAGGGAACCGTAAGAATAAAGGACAGTAAGCGCTGTTTCCTGTTTTGCAGGCTGCCTTCCTTTCGATCCAGTGTGGGAGGCAATGGATGAGTATGCAGAAGGCCTCGTGGCAGTCATTTCGGAGGGCCCGTGGACCAGTGTCAGCCACGCTTTCAGACCTTGTTCTTCCACCTGGTGGCTGCTTCCACAGAGCTCCAGCTTTGCTCTTACTCCTTCCCCTCACAGTTTCCTCAGAACAGCTCCTGCAGGCCCGTACTCTCCACGAACGGTGGGACACTTGTACTAACCGGCTCTATTCCATGATCTACAGCAAATGTCTCCACCACCTGCTCTATGCTTTAAAGTCTTTAAAGGACTTTGTATTACTGATAAGCTTACTTATGTGAATAAAGACTTTAAAAAGTCTGTATCTACAGCTACAATATATAGCTACAGGTATGGCTATACAGATAATGATTTTGACAGACTACTGGTACTTTTTGCGTGCGTGTTCTCTTTGACAATGGCTGAATGAATCTGATGTAGAATTTACCTAAAAACTTAGTTCCTTCCATTGTTCACTGCTCCTCCCCCTGGAGGTGAGGCAGTAGCTGCTGTTTTGAAGTTGCCACTTTTGGACCACTTAGAGAACTTTTCTGCCCTTTTAACTAAGTAACTGTCTTTTACTAGTGACATTTATTTGTTTTGAATTCCCCCTGTTGAAGTTACTGGTGTGTTTGTGTCTCCTCACAAGAGTCTGGCTGATATATTGACAAATAAGAATCTAGATTTAGCAAGTGTATTTCAAAATAAAATATTTTATTAAAAAAATTATAAAAGCAAATATTAAGAAAATTTTCAGACTCCTACTTGACTCACATTGCAAGAAACCCTAAAGAAAGTTATTCAGGCTGGAAAGTTGTTAAAAATACTCTTTTCTAAATACTCTTTTTTGCACATTTGACAATGATTTTTCTTCCTTTCACTGGCTATTTGGGGCTCTTAGATATCATCCTTTTCCTGTGCATTAAACTAGTTTACTAAGAGTAGTAATGTAGATTTGAACTATGATTTTTCTCTTTCATGTGCAATTGATTTTGCTGTGTCTTTCAACAATATTTGTAAAACAATTTATCATTTTGCAAATATTTGTGAGACTACATATTACATGTTATATGTACTTGAATCTCCTTCTATAACCTCCTCATTCACAACTTGTTTGTGTGTATATATAATGCTAATATCTTAAAACACAAAAATAAGCAATGAAAATCCTGACTTGAAGATTCTGATATCTGTTTTATTTTTTTATTGTTACTCTGTAAATTAAATGTATTTACGTGTGGATATTTGGATAATATATTTCATCATAAATTATTTTTAGAAAGAAAATAGCAATACTGGTGATAACGGTCACCCATATCCAGTTTCTGGCTTTAAAATGAATGTTTGAAAGTCTCATTTGCTTCTTTATAAAGCATAATGTCAGATTTTCATTTGAGTTACTTTTATCTTAGAAGGCTTAGGTAGCTAAAATTGATGTTTGATTTATCAAAACGTTTAAATTTTTTTCATTTAACATTCACAAATTATATAATTTATTTCTTAATATTTTAACCACGATGCATTCCTAGAATGAAACTCACTTTGTCAAGATGAATTGCTCTTTTTGTACTCTTGAATCTAGTTGCTGTTATTTTATTACGGATTTTACTACTAATTTTCAAATGCATTTTTTGTCAGTAGTTTTCTTTATCTCTATCAGAGCTTTATGTTGCTGTCATGCTAGACCTATGAAAATAATATGGAAGCTTTCCTTCATGTTAACGGAGTATAAATAACTAAATAATACAGATATTTGAGCCCATTTAAGTGTGAATAATGTATAATCTGTATATAAATTATTTATGAACATTTAAAAGTATACATTGCACACACCTGTAAAACATTCATAAATGCTCACTGTAACTTAGAAAATTAGTCTAAATCAATTGTTGTGATTTACTATCCCCTTGTTAGACATAAATTCAAGAACGAGTAAGCCCAAATGAATGAGATGTGCAGAGATTGTTGTTCATTGTTTTATTCTTTGTGAGAAATTGATGGTGATCGATTCCTCTCTCTCTCCCTCTCATACGAGTGCAGGAGTGCGTGTGCATTTATGTGCAGTCATCTAACTCTCTTCTTCATGCAAGTGCAGCTACTCCCCTTGATAGTTGTTTCTCTTGGCATATCTCACTCCGTGTAGACAGAGATCTACCTAGACCTGTCTACATATAGATGGATCTAGATATACCGTATACTGGGGGAGAGAGAGACACCATTTATATAGTATTTATAATCTGGTTGCACGGTGAAGAATATTTTTAATTTATTAAAAATGTTATTTGTATGTGTTGTGCTTTGTTAAATCTTATGTCATATCCTCATTAAAAGTTTTTTGAAAATATGTTTTTCTAATCAGAACCTGGAAAATTGTTTTGAATATGTTTTCCAAAGATGATTGAAAGAAAATGAAATAACTATGGCATTCAAATGGTAATTTCCAATAAATCAAAATACTCAGAATAAAAGCTATCACAATGCTATTATTGTGACTTTTATATACTTGAAGTAGAGAGTATGATCTTGGAAGATGAGAAGTAAGATTGACTAATTAAAATTCTATCTTCCAGCAACATGATTTTTTCTTTTTCCTGATATTGTGTTCAATAGTATTCATAAAAATAAGTACACATACACATATACGATTTATTCAAATAAGTTCTTAATATTATAAATCTGTCATCCACATATTTTATAACATCCCACACTACATGTAGTTATTACAGTTTTAACAGATTTTTTGAAGTGTGATTTCTAAGCAAAATGGAAATAAAATGGTAAATGTCCTTGGTAAACATTCATTTGTATTTTGTTTTTCAGTTTAAAATGCTCATTGCTGCATTATTATCATGAAGACATAAAATAAGATGTACAGTATTTTATTAGCTTTTGATGAAAACCTAGTAGATATGAGCTGATGAAAGAAGAAGTGTCTCACCATTCATTAGACATACATATTATTACTTTTTACAAAGTAAAAAAGATAAAGGGATACAAAAAATATGAAGCTCTGACTCGGTTGGGGCAAAGGCAGTATATGTAACCTAAACATTTGTACCCTCTAATATGCTGAAATAAAAAAAATAAAATAAAAATAAATAAAACAGTAAAAAATCAGGAGAATAAAACACAAATCAACTGAAGAAAATCAGAGGAAAAGTTAAAAAATTCATTTTAATTACTGCATTTTGGTAACAAAAGTTTCATTTCTACTAGCTTTTTACATGTAGTCTTAGATTAACTATGAATTTGAACCACATGGTCTTGCTCTAATTATTTTACCATTACAAAGATTTGGTAATTCAGAATGTTTGTTTCTAATGTTAAGAACCAAAGTAGAAAGTATAGAGACTGTCTCTATTACGCATCTAAATCAACAGACTGTATACGGTTAGCATTTCATTTTAAGAAGAATTAAAGTTCCATAATTGAGACACATAGAGAGGGAGAGAGATTAAAATGCATGTTAATTAAGGGTTTTATCTGTGTATTCCTGCATGCAAATAAGAATACTGAAAATATATTAAGACTCAGGCTTATACATTCTATCAGTGAGGATATGTGGGGCAGAAAGATAGTAACATAAACAGAGCTGAAATCCAAGTTACCTCTTTTTCTTTTCTTTTCTTTTCTTTTCTTTTCTTTTCTTTTTTTTTCTCTTCTTTACTTTTTTTTTTTTGTTTTGTTTTGAAACAGATTCTCACACAGTAGCCAGAGGTAGAGTGCCATGACATCATCATAGCTCACAGCAACCTCAAACTCCTGGGCTCAAGCCATCCTCCTGCCTCAGCCTCTTTAGTAGCTGGGACTACAGGTGTGTGCCACCATGCCTGGCTAATTTTTCTATTTTCAAGCTGGTCTGGAACTCCTGAGCTCAGGCAATCCTCTCACCTTTGCTTCCCAGAGTGCTAGGATTACAGGAGTCAGCCACTGTGTCCAGCCCTAAGTTACCCATTTCAATTTCATTTTTTTCCATCACCCTCATGATTAAGCATATAAAAAGTCCAATTAAGAAAGATTACTTTAAAAACATTTTTGGAAAATATCATCACCATATTTTTTAAATGGATAATGTTCTTTTCAGTACAAAGATATATTCAAAATGATTTTTAAAAATTGATGGTTCTTCCTGTATATGTCTCCCACTTCTTTCGTTAAATATATTCTTAGATATTTAATTTTATTTGAAGATATTGTGAAATGTGCTGCGTTTTTTTATTTGGTTTTCAGCATGACTTTTATCGGGATATATGAATGCCTCTGATTTGTGTGTATTGATTTTGTATCCTGAGACTTTACTGAATTCATTTATCAATTCCAGGAGTCTCCTGGTTGAATCCTTGGGGTTTTGTAGATATATTATCACAACATCAGCAAAGAGTGAGAGTTTGATCTCTTCTGCCCCCATTTGGACACCTTTAATTCCCCTCTCTTGTCTAACAGCTCTGGCAAGGATTTTTAGCACTATGTTGAATAGAAGTGGAGATAGTGGACAACCTTGTCTGGTTCCAGTTCTAAGCAGGAATGTTTTCAATTTTCCCCATTCAGTATTATATTGGCTGTGGGTTTGTCATATATGGCCCTAATAATTTTAAGGTATGTCTGTCTATACCTATTCTGTTAAGAGCTTTTATCATAAAGTTGTGCTGGATTTTGTCAAATGCTTTTTCTGCATCTATTGAGAGAATCATATGGTCTTTGCTCTTGCTTTTTATTATGTAGTGAATTACATTTATATATTTGTGTATGTTGAATCAGCCTTGCATCTCCGGGATAAAGCCCACCTGGTCATGATGAATTATATTGTTGATGTGTGATTTGCTAAGATTTTGTCAAGGATTTTTGCATCTATATTCTTGAGGGATATTGGTCTGTAATTTTCTTTTTGTGTTGTGTCTTTTCCTGGCTTTGGTATCAATGTGATATTGGTTTCATAGAATGAGTTGGGGAGTATACCATCTTTCTCAATGTTGTGGAATAATTTCTGCAATATAGGTATGAGTTCTTCTTTGTAGGTTTGGTAAAATTTGGGTGTGAACCCATCTGATCCAGGACTTTTCCTTGTTGGAAAGTTTTTAATTGCTGCTCCAATTTCTGTGATCGATATTGGTCTGTTCAGGAATTATATTTCCTCCTGGTTGAACTTAGGGAGATTGTATGGTTCTAAGAATTTGTCCATTTCCTCCATATTATGTAATTTTGGAGCATATAGGTTTTTATAGTATTCAAAGATAATGTTTTGTATTTCCATGGTGTCTGTGGTGACTTCTCCTTTTTCATTTCCAATTGAGTTTATTAGAGTCCTTTCCTTTCTAGTTCTTGTCAATTTAGCAAGAAGGCTAAATTGTCAATTTTGTTTATCTTTTCAAAATATCAGCTTTCAGTTTTATCTTCTGTATAGTTCTTTTCTCCTCAATTTCATTTAGTTCTGCTCTGATCTTAGTTATTTCCTTTATTCTGATAGGTTTAGAATTAATTTTCTCTTCCTCTTCTAGTTCTTTGAGATGGTTTGTTAGTTTGTTGATTTTTAAGCTTTCTGGTTTTTGGATGTGAGTATTTAATACTATTAGTTTTCCTCTCAGGAATGTTTTGCTGTATCCCACAGATTTTGACAAGTTATGTCTTCATTATCATTTAGTTCAAAGAATCTTTTGATTTCACTCTGTATCTCCTCCTTGACCCAATAGTCATTCAGCATTTGATTGTTTAATTTCCATGACCTGGTGAAGTGATGAGTGTTCTGTCAGAACTGAACTCTAATTTTATACCACTGTGGTCTGAGAAGATATATGGTATAATTTCTATTTTTTTAAAATTTGTTGAGGTCTAATTTGTGGACTACACTGTGATCAATTTTAGAGAAAGTTCCAGGAGCTGATGAGAAGAATGTATATTTGGCTTTATTTGGGTGGAATGTTCTATAGATGTCTGTTAGACCCTTTTGTTCTAGAACTCTGTTTAAGTCAACTATCTCTTTGCTGATTGTCTGCTTGGAAGATCTCCCCTGTTCAGTTAGTGGAGTGTTGAAATCCCTGGCTACTATGGCGTTACTGTTTATCATGCTATTTAGATCCAACAGGGCTTGCTTTATGTATCTGGGTGCTCCTGCATTGGGTGCATAAGTACCATGAATGGATTAATAAAATGTGGTGTATGTATACTATGGAATACTACTGAATTACAAAAAACAATAGTGATCAAGCACCTTTTATATTATTCTGGATAGAGTTTGAGCCCATCCTTTAAAGTGAGGTTTCACAAGAATGTAAAAATAAGCACCACATGTACTCGCCATCGAATTGGTACTAAATGATCAACACTAATGTGCTCACATGGTAGTAATATTCACTGGGTGTCAGTCAGGTGTGGGGGAAGTGGGAGTGGGTAAACTCATAACTAATGGGTGTGATGTGCACTGTATAAGGGAAATGCCCACCTCTAGCCCTGGCCTGGGCAAGGCAAAGTTATTACTTGTAACCAAAATGTTTGTATCCCCATAATATCCTGAAGTAAAAAAAAAAAAAAAAAAAAAAAAAACTGATGGATTTTTCAGATGGCTTATTTGAGCAAAGAAATAATAAATTACTTCCACTTTATTCCCTACATAACAAGCTTTTCAAAGATTTTTATATGCTGATAGTTAATTATCTTAATTTGAGAACATTAAAAATATCTCATATGTTTGTGTATTAACAATCTTCATCATAAAATTTTTTAGAATAAAATTGGATGTAAAGGTAATACAAGAAATGTTTAATGGACCCAATTGATTGATTTCAGCCTTTAGTTAAAATAGCATAAGCTTAACAACTGAACTCATGATTATCCATCTATCACACATAATATTTTGATAAATTATTGGATTGAATTCTATTTGCTTTATGCATCATCCTATGTCCTTTTGAGTATTAAGTCCAATTCAAAGAACTTGTAAGATCAGGCTGTTCCTAGAAATAGTTCATTGTTATGTGAAATATATTAGATAAATGTAGTTTGGGATTGTGGCAAAGATTTCTTTTTTCGTTTTGTTTGTTCCCTTGAGTAGAAGAAATATAAATCACATTTTACTTCCAATATAACTTTATCTCTACCTCAAGAATCAGAAAATTGTCATCAAACTCCAAAATATAATTTACCAAATCTGATAAAAAAAAATCATACCTATTCCTCGACTTATAAAATCAATGTGTTCCTTACAAAATTTCTGCTTTTGTCTAGAAATTATTTTATTACATTGCCTAACCTCATAAATAAGCCCTACTGTACTTTGCACTGCATCCTTGGTTTATGGTTCCTTGACTTATAAAATACATGTGTTCCTTACAAAATGTCTGCTTTTTTCTAGAAGTAAGTTCATTACATTGTCTAATCTCATAAATAAGTCTTGCTGTACTTTGTACTGTATCTTTCATTTATGGGAACACTGTAGAACTTTGCAAAATTTCTTTTCTTGAGCCTGTAATGGCACACACTTCCATATATATTCTATTGGCTGAAATTTGGTCAAAAGGATATTTTTAACTCAGACATGCAGTATTTTTCTGTGATCACAATTATAAGGAAAGACAAAATTCTGTTAACAACTACTACCAATCTGTGACACAAGTTGTATGTACACATTAGAAAATAAGAAAAAAAAAATAAATATAGTTAAACCCTTATGTTGAAAAAGAACAATAGAATTAACCAAAATAAAGTTAGGTTCATCAATATGATAGCTGAAATAATTGGAATAAGAACTTAAGAAGAGTGAGGCTAGCAATAGTGTTCAAAATCTTGAAACTTCTAAACTTGGTAAAAACACAACGCACTGGCAAGATTGATCAAGGAAAAAGAAAAATAAAACAACATAGAAATGACTGTTAATAGCAGTATAAATATTTTCATACCTCAAATTAATTTTGCAATTTTTAAAAAAATTATAGCATTTATTCAAAGTAAGTATGGTTTAAATGGACTAATAATTATTACCTAAATGAATGTATTATCAAAATTTATCAACAAAATGCAGATAATTTTATAAGTAAATTTTAATAAATCTTCAGAATACCAGAATAAAGCACAGGGCTAATAAATGTTTTATTGAAAAAATGGATAATGCCTTAGAGAAAATATAAATATAATTTATAAATACATATGTAAGCATTTTAAATATAAATCAAAGTCACTAAGGTAATTGAAAATCACCGTATCTTTCAGATGAAGCTGTTCATGATTTGGTATGCAGTTCCATATTTTCAGTAGAGATTTTACTTTCTCTTTTCTAAGAATGGTTCTGCCTTAGAATGAATTTTTCTCTGTCATACTCAGTATTTTGTATGCTTCCAATGAGAAGAATTTACATTATTTTAGTTTTAAATGTTGATATTGCTGACTTGTCTGTTGTTTCTAATAAAGACGTGCTGCTAAGGTTGCTATTCCAGTTCTTAATATATGGACTGCATATATATTGCTTCCTTAAAGCTTCATTATTCAAGAATCCAGATTGTTTTGTATTTTTATATTTCATATTAAATCTATCTCCAAAGATATAGTTAGAAGACATTTGACAATTTTCATTCCAATTCAAGAACCAAGGAAGACAGAACTGGGTTTCATCATCTGTCAAAAGTTGTCACTCATTGAAAATATCAAAGGAGTCAAAACATTTTACCTTAGTTTCCTGAATTATCACCAGCGAACTCCTACTGGAGTTTGGAGCGTAGACTTTGGGACTCACTACTTTTAAGTGACTGATTTCCTGTCTTCAGGTAGAGGGCTGGAAGCCCAGTGACCAGTAACTGGTTACTTAGCTTCTTTCTGTCAGCTATTAATCCCTGGAGCTATTTTATACACATATCTTAGCCATATTTCTTAAAAATAGCTATTATTAATCAGAATCTACCTATATTTACTTGAATCTTCAATTGCATCACACTTAGCCTGGGGCTTATCGGGAAGCAAACGACATTTTCATAAAGACTGCTTAGAGATGCGTGAGAAGAGTAAAGAAACAGCAATGGATTTTGAAGCACCAGTGAAACAGCAGTGTGAGAAGTCATTACCACTCTAGGCTGGAAGAAACAAGAGGAAGGGATGGATTTACACGGGCATAGCAATTTCCAGAAACTCAGAAGAAAGTATGTCTAAGAGGTAACAGAGGAATATAGCTTCTTCTAGCACTGACACAAGGCAAGGAAGGAGATAGGAGAAATAAAAAAAAACACCTTGCTTTCAATATTTTGCAGTTGCTTCCAGGTCTCCAAACTCAACTGGACCAGAGGCTAATGTGTCTACACAATTAATTTTATAAAGATCATTATTCAGTGGGCATCATGCAAGGCAAAGAAGATAAAGAATAGATCTTGAGAAAAAAAATACAATTGACCTGCTTAATTTACACAATGAATTCATAGTCATCAGGCTGTGTGGAAGCTAATTCACTGCTGTATAATTTTACTAAGTCTGGATTTTTACTTGTTTTAGTAATATTACATAAGAATAGTCTGACAGAGCAGAACTGGCAAAGTCACAGAAATAATGGTTGGTGTAATACAACAGATGATTTAGAAATAGGCCCAAACATATGTGGCCAATTTATTTTGAATAATAGTTTCAAAGTAATTCAACCAGGAAAGAACAATCTTTTCAACAAATGCACTAGAACAATTGGTTAGGCAAATGCAAACATAAGAGTCTTAACTATAACCTCATACAGAAATTGAATTGAAGTGGATCACAGACCTAAATATAAAAAGGCAGCAATGCAAAACTTATAGAAGAAAACATAGGGGAAAAAAGTTAGTGACTTGGGGTTGGGCAAATACTTTCCAAATAAGACACAGAAAGTATAAATTAAAAAGAGATATGACCTCATATCTATTGAATTGGCCATGATCAAAAAAGTGAAAGATAAATGTTGTCCAAGGATCTGGACAATGTGAACCCTTTCATGCTGTTATTGGAAATGTAAATTATTACAGGCATTATGAAAAATGGTATGAAACGTCTTTAAAAAAATTAAAAAATATAGAACTACCATATGATCCAGCAATCCCTCTGCTGGGCCCATATTAAATGGAATTGAAATCAGTATGTCAAAAAGGTATCTTCATTCCTGTATTCATCACAGCACTATTCACAATCGCCAAGATATGCAATCAACCTAACTGCCCATCAATAAATGAATGGATAAAGAAAATATGGCATACATATCCAACAGAAGGCTATTCAGCCTAACAAAAGAAGGAAATGCTGTATTGGGGACAATATGGATGCAGCTAATGGTTGTGGCTGGTCTGTAGTCTATATATGAAAGTAATGAGAGAGTACCACTACAAAACATGCCTTCCTCTCTCTCTAACATGCCTAATCTGTTGACACATCTATATATTCCTCGGTTCTTGTTGTCTATGTGACATATCTCCTTTATTGATTATATTTTGCTTGAGATTTTCTGTTATAACCATAAAATACAAAAATCAGTGTAAATGGATTAAACAGCAGATACTTTCTATCGAAATGTATAAGTCCTGTTTATTCTTTCTAAACACTACTTTATCATATTTTTCAATTTTAATTTATTGCCTAACCAAAAAGAAATCTTAATTATAATATCAATAAATCATGGTTACTTAAAAATATATCAACAATAAATGGATGGATGTAAGCATTAAGGCACCGTATTACCAATAACATTTTGCTATCAGTGAAAAATTAATGAGTGAGATTCTGAAGTAACTTCCAACTACTTTATTGTTTTACTGTAGGAGAGAAAACCCTATAATTCATTTCTATTACATGGAAGCATTTTGTAGCATGGAAAAGAAAATGCCTTTGCCTTTTGCTAGCAGTACTTTCTAATCATAGCTCAGACTAATGCTTTTGATTAGAAAGAAGGGCACAGAAGGAAATACTATATTCTTTTGACATTAGCCAACTAGAAAAGAAAAAGTTTCAAAAATAAAATTAACATTTAAACAAGATGGCAATTTTTCAACTTACAAACATCTAAATCTAAATATATTCATATAGATGACAACAAACAAAATAAAATTGCAACAGAAAAAAATCAAGTAAATGTCTTTAATGTCAAAACTTACAGCTGAGATCTGACAAAATATCAAGATTTCCTTCAACATGTAGACAGTGATGACTGTACCATTTATTTTTATAGAAACAAACATGGTGATGGTTGCATAACTCTGTAAATACACTAAAACTACCGAATTGTATGTGTCAAATGGGTGAACTTTCTGGTGTGAGTATTATATCTGAATAAAATTCTTTAAGGTGGGGAGTGGTGGCTCACACCTGTAATCCTAGCACTCTGGGAGGCTGAGGCAGGAGGATTGTTTGAGCTCAGGAGTTTGAGATCAACCTGAGCAAGAGAGAGACCCCATTTCTACTGAAAAAAAAATAGAAAAAAATTAGTTGGGCAACTAAAAATACATAGAAGAAATTAGCCGGGCATGGTGGCGCATGCCTGTAGTCCCAGCTACTTGGGAGGCTGAGGCAGTAGGATTGCTTTGAGCCCAGGAGTTTGAGGTTGCTGTGAGCTAGGCTGATGCCATGGCACTCTATCTAGCCCAGACAACAGAGTGAGACTGTCTCAAAAAAAAAAAATAATAAATAAAATATGCAAGTATGTGTGCAACTATATTTATACACATATGTACCTATATGTGTATGTGGCTATGTATGTAGGCATATATGTTTATGTGTACATTTATGTGTGTGCGTGTGTACATATAATCACAGAAGTTTAATACGTGACCAAAACATTTGGAAAAATCTTACTAAAAAGATACCAAGGTCAAAATACACCAATTTATCAAGTTGATACAAAGTAATTGTGGTTTTGGACCTTGAATTTTAAATCATTATAACTAGGCTCAAACACATCTTTGTTAATCAAAACAGGAAGCATTACAATCAACAAATTTTTGCCAATGAGAAATAAGTTTGTTTATCCCTGTAGCATAAAAATCCATGCTTCAGGATTTCCCGAACTCTTGGAAAGCATTTTCTGCATCCTGCTGTTTGTGGAAATGTTTTCCCTGTAAAAAGTTGTTGAGATACTTGATGAAGTGGTAGTTAGTTGGCTAGAGGTAAGGTTAATATGGCGGATGTGGTAAAACTTCGTAGCCTAACTCGTTCAACTTTCGAAGCGTTGGTTGAGTGACATGCTGTGAGGCATTGTGCTGGAGAAGACCTGGACCCTTCCTGTTGGCCAATGCCGGCATTGCAGCTTTCAGTGCATCTCATCAATTTTCTGACCATACTTCTCAGATGTAACAGTTTCACTGGGATTCAGAAAGCTGTAGTGGATCAGACTGGAGGAGACCACCAAAGAGTGACATGACCTTTTTTGGTGCAAGTTTGGCTTTGGGAAGTGCTTTGAAGCTTCTTCTCGGTCCTACCGCTGAGTTGGTCATCACTGATTGTCGTATAAAATCCACTTTCCATTGCACATCACAATCCAGTGGAGAAATAGTTCATTGTTGTTGCATACAAGAAGAGAAGAAGACACTTGAAAACGAGGATTTTGTTGATTTTCGGTCAGCTCATGAGGCACCCACTAAAGGAGCTTTTTTAGCTTTCCAATTTGCTTCAAATACCAAATGACTGTACAATGGTCAGTGTTGAGTTCTTCAGCAACTTCTTGTGTACTTGTAAGAGGATCAGCTTCAGTGATTGCTGTCAACTGGTCGTTGTCAGCTTCTGATGGCCAGTCACTGTGCTCTTCATCTTCAAGGCTCTCGTCTCCTTTGCGAAGCTTCTTGAACCTCCACTGCACTGTACGTTCGTTAGAAGTTCCTGGGCCAAATATGTTGTTGATGTGGCCAGTTGTCTCTGCTGCTTTATGACGACTTTGGAACTCTAATAAGAAAATCACTGGAATTTGCTTTTTGTCTAATGTCATTCTCATAGTCTAAAATAAATATAAAATAAACAGCAAGCAATAAGTCATTAGCAAAAAAACATAAAGCTAGAAATGCACATTAAAATGACATAGAACATAACCACATTTATTTAAGAATGCATTCCAATATCAAGTGGCAAATTTCAAGAATGCTAGAACCACAATTACTTTTGCACCAACCTAATAGACTATCATTGCCTATAGGATCTAACAACAGAAAAGAAAACACACACATACACGCATACTCACATATACACACACTCACATACACACAAAGTTAATCTATACAGTTTATTTTCCACTGGTGTGCCAAGTACTGTAACATACAAAAAAAATAAAAATGAAAAGAAAAACAAAGGAACAAAATAAATCTGATATATTTTTAACCACATTTTGTTTCTTTGCTACAGAAGCAGAAAATTGAAGGAACGGGAATCATTTAAATCTAACTTAGAAAATATGGGGAAATATGTTGCAATTGTGGTATAGATTATTTTTAAAATAATGAGCCTCAAAACCACAGAAAATTGGGACAAAATTGATCAGTGTAGAACATCTTAGTTCTTTCATGCTGTAACTACACTACAGACCCCCTGCATTAATGTTTATCTTACTAGTTATTCATTCTAGAAGTATTGAAGTTATCTTACACACTTGAATGTTTCTGAAATGTGCATTTTACTAGAGAAGGCAGATTTTCCATAAAGCTGATAAAGCCTAAATTAGTGGTCCTTCACTTGCAGTCCTCCCTCGGTGCTGAAAGAGACACTAGCTCTTATCCATTATCCATTGCCATCAATTCACAGAGTGTGTACGATCAGTTTGAACCCAAGGAAAGGTCTAAGGACCTCACGTCTTAAAACACACATAAAAAAAATTCTGACATAATTTTCTCAAACTTGACAATTGTAAAATTGTCCCTGAAATTCTCAATAAGTCATTAGTAATAAAGTTAAAATTTTAATGTAGGAATTTAAATCAGCTATGATATCCAAAAGACTGAATTGATCCTCTGTTCTCACTATAGAAATTGAAATTATTAAATCACTGAAACACAGATCCAAGGAAAGAACACAGAAATGGAGGGAAAGGAAATCTCTGAGGTGTATCAGGCAGTTAATTAAAATGTGTGTATATTCGTGGGGTTTGTAATATTTTTGGTATTTTCAGCTTTTTAAAATTGGTAATTTGTGTGATGTATTTTTAAATTTTCAGTATATATTTAGCTTAATATAATTTTGTCTGATTTTAAATTCAAATGGCTCTCCAAACTGAATGTGTACCCCCCAAAATATGAATTTACCTGGTAACTTCTCCCCATCTACTCTTTAGATTATTTGTGGCCCCTTCTTCTCCTACTTGTATCCCCAATTCGTCTACTTGCCTTAGTTCTTTTTTCCATGTTCTATCCCTCACGCTGCTTTCAAAATGTGTTTTCTAACATAAAAGCTGATCACAAGTGACCATAATTTAACTTAATCTATTTTTTTTTGTGCATGCATATTCTGAAGTATTCAAGATAGGTGACCCCACTCATATTCACTCAATCTAACTCCCTGGTCATCCCCACCACAGAAATAGGAGATTATATGATCAACCCTGTTTAACTTTTTTGGAACTTTTCCTTATGCCTGAACGCTCTTCCTGAGAATGTCAACTGTCCCTCAAGTTTTCTTCAATGACTCTGAAGACTTCCCTGATATGAAGCTAGTATGAAGCCCACAAGATAGAATCATCTACTCCCTCATCTCCACTATCTCTATAGCATACATAGGTGCTGGAATTTTCTACTGTAATTATTATTAATACTATTATTTTATATCTTACATCTACCAGTAAAATGAGTGTTCTTTTACTTTTTAATTTTTTAAACTGGAATACTGCACGCAATTTAAAAAATCCAGAAAATATTTGAGAGACAACATTGATAACTACATACCACAATTACATGGGAGTATTTTGGACATAAAATGTTACTGAATATGCTAAATTTCAGATCAGCTTCCTATCAACCATTCTCTCCCCCCAAAAGCAAAACCGTTTGCTTGCTGTCTAAAGTCCATGTGTGTAGTTCTTAAGCTTTTTTTCATATCAAATATATAGACTCCAAGTTGTTTTAGGGGAGGATATCATTTTCTTTGGTGACATACAGTGAAATGTGAAGCAACAATGATGGACAGAAGAAATAAATGATGAAAATGATTGTGAGACTATCTGTTCTTTTCAGCAGCCTGCATAAATGCCAACAGGATTGCAGACACTCTTCTTCTTAGTTTATATTTATTAGACAAATACAATCCAACTCAAAGTTATGATTTAAGTGCTATAATTGTCTATTTGAGGGTATATGCCCTGAAGTACAGGCAACAAGAAGTGTTTCTGAATCTTTACTGTTTTTTATACATTTCGCCTTGATGAGATACGTCTTTATGTTTTACTAATGGGGGAGAAAATATTTGTGGTTTTGGTTGTTGTTGCTAATTAATAGTTTAGAGACTGATTAAATGATAGTGTATTTAAGAGGAAAGAATGATCTTAACAGTATATTTTATAAGAAAGGCAAATATAGGCCTATGGAATGTCATGATTTTGAATTAGTCAAAATTATGAGCAATTGCAAATATACTTAAAGGAAAGTTACAGAATAATGAAGAAGATAAATATTAAATTAAAAATAAAATGTAATATAAATTATGAATAATAGTGAAAGACAAGATTGTCTAAACTGAAAGCATGTTTTAGATTTGTATTTTAGGCACAAACAATTTCAATCTTTCCATATGGTTTATTTTGACAAAATCTTCCATAGTTAGCATTATTATTTTCTACAAAGAGCACTGCTGCCTTTTTTAAAATTCCAAGTAACGTTTCAACCTAATTAGTTTTGAAAGAGTGATACTGAATGTACAATACACACATCATTTTCAATATGCATATAAAATATATAAATAGATCAAGATATACATGAGGATTGGTGAATATAAAAATTACATGAATCTTTCAGTCCTTAGAACATGTTTTTAAAAGAAATAATAGTACAACATTTGAGTTATCATTCCATGAGATTTTTGTGTTAGTAAAGTTTGTAATGAAAATTGCCAAATGACTTGCATTTTTCTTTCTTGTTAAAAGCTTTCTCATGTGGAAAGTTGTCTTACATTGTGTCAAAAGAATAAGCTGTCAGATTGCTAATGTTTAATACATTCTGAGAATAACTGCCATGTACTATACTAATTGACCTTTTCGGAACTCTGAATTTGATTGGATGGACATTTCTCTTCTATTTAAAAACTCAAACCCCTGTTGGGAAGAGCTAGAATGACCATCTGTTGAAATTCAGAATACTAAAAAGGTTAAAGTACACAATCAAATGCTTCAGAGTACATTTCATAATTATATTTTTCCACCTTATTTCATTTCAAAAATTATGAAAACCTGAGATGATGGCATGAATTCAATCTTCCTTATTTAGAAAATAAAATGTGAGGTGACCATGTTTACTCTCAGGTGTTATATTGAAGACTTTATAAAAATGTTCCTTAGTTTTGCTGTGATATCAGTGATTAGTCTAAATATGGCCACTTAAATATAACAGAATGTTTCAGTCCAGTTCAGTATAGCATTATGATAAAAAAAAGCTAATGTCCTCCATTCAATCTTAAAGTTGAAATCATTAGAGCATCAATCATAATCATGTATACTTATTACATAATATATAATGTCCTGGAAATTTAGGGTAGGGTAAATTAAAGTACAACACCTGATATAGCAGAAAACAAATAGCTTTATTTTAAAAAGCCAAGGATTATTTTTGATAGAATTATGTGATCTATTGTATGATTCAAATATATAACTATAATGCAAAATGTTATTAGCATAATTATATGCATTTTATAAAGTTTTGATACATATAGATTATAACAGAATTTAAAGAAAAATTTTGTTCCTATGATTTATTTCCATCAGATAAGTACAATTTTAAAATGCCATTCAATAATTTGGCAATAATGGACACATTAGATATTATTAAATTTGCTTAAAAATAAAAATTAAGCAATACTGACATATTGCTTTTTTCAAATAAAAGTTGAGAAGTTTTAAAAATATTTATCTTAATTAAAATATTATATAATAATTTCTGGTTGAAATTATTACAAATAGCTATATTATATAGCTGTTTTGCCCCCTTAGGCCCAGTATTAACTTTTAATTTTTCACATTTAAAAATGAGATTAAAAACAAAAAGAATATAGCCTGTTTAAACAAGCAAACAAGTGTTATAAAAGTCATTAATTCTGCTGAATTAAGATGTAATATTAATGTAAGTATAATTTATTAGAATTGTTAGTGCTGTAATCAGAGAGAAAGATTTCAGGATACAATAAATATCAAATATCAACATATTAAAATAGATCCACAAACATATATATGTAAATATGATAGACATATGGATAACTTTTATATACATAAAATAGATCTATTTAATATATATATACATTTTTATACATAGAAATATATGATAATCAGACTTCACATTGCTCATATACATTGTACCAAATTGAGGCTCATACATCTTATGATCTAACATACCTTATAAAGAATTTGTGTGATCCCTATGAGGCAGAGATAAACAGATGCAGTAATTAACTTAGATGAAATGAATTTTATGCTCTCATATATTCCTAGCTGATGGTTATAAAATCCCTGAAAGTACATTGATGTATGACAGTTTCATCCTGTGTGATATGAAGATAAATTTTTATCTTCATGTCAGTGTAGGACATAACAGTATAGTGGTTTCCAACTCTAGCAACATGTCTAAACATACATGAATAGTCCTTATACTACTGCTAGAAATAGTGCATAGGAAATACTGGATAAAATATATGTT
This sequence comes from Lepilemur ruficaudatus, assembly GCA_963574885.1. NCBI lineage: Eukaryota > Metazoa > Chordata > Mammalia > Primates > Lepilemuridae > Lepilemur > Lepilemur ruficaudatus. The sequence goes on from CAUYRT010030933.1 coordinate 18,891, forward strand.
AGCATATTAAAATACATAAGGAAATTAAAGAAGGAAAGAGAAATTGCTAGTTGAAAAAAGAAAAAAATAAACAGTTAAACTGATGATACATTGACATGAGGATGGGTGATAAGGAATTAAACACAAAAGTAAGTATTTCAAATTAAAGGCTGGGATTTTAATGCTACACTAGGAACAAGAAAGAAATACGTTCTTGAGAGTACAAAAGGAAAAAGTTGGGAGTGAGCTCCTCGGTAAAATGGAGATAACAGAAAAGCTTAGTGAAAGGAAGGAAGGAAGGAAGGAAGGAAGAAAGGGAAAAAGGGAAAAAGGGAGAAAGATAAAAATCTCTTTTGCCTGGTCCAGGGAGAAAAGAGAGATTACATCTTTGTCCATGACTCAGGTAAGTGACCTGTAGGAGTACAAATTCACACATGGGTTTTATGTAATATTTAGTCTTAATAAATCTTTGTGACATCTGACAGATATTGTTGGAATAAATAAATAAATAAATAAAGTAGAAAAAGAGCAATAGCCAAAGATACTTTTAACAATATTCACAATTAAAGAAAAACATAACCTTCTGTTTGGTAATTTCACTGAGTCAAGCAAAACTAGACAGATTTTAATAAGTGCGAAACATTAATGCCAAAAGGACCAATTTTAAGATCAAACAGACAACAGAATACCTATAAATAAACAACCAGAATACTGACAACAGCAGTCTTTTTTTTTTTTTTTTGTCAGCCCCATTAGAAGCCGGAAAATAATGAGTAAACTATTTAATGTTCTTACGCATATAACTGTCAAGACAGAATTCAATAGGTTAATAATATTTTCATTTTACTACTTCTCAACTGCTTCCAAACTCTCTTAAGGAAACACCACTCATCCATAATAGAAGGAATGAATTGAAAATATCTGTTTATATAATCCTTAATAATAATAAAAGCTATAAATGTATCATTTACTTTTTAGAATATGACATAACCTACTTGCAAATAAAATGACAACAAATTTCAAGTACTCATAATTTAACAGGGGAATTGCTGCAGCAACATTTTAAATATATGCTGAATCAATGATTATATAGATGTTATATTTGTAATTACGTTTCTCATAATTCTGTCACTTGTTAGAAATGTCTGGTTATTAGTGGCAACAAAAGCTATTAGCAAAAATTAGAAATTTTTCTCTTTCATTTAAGATAGCCCTTGTAGAAACATAAAAAAGAATTGTTGTCAGTGTATACAACAGCAGGAAATGCTCATGATTATGAGCTTAATTTAGTTATTCATAAAATTCTAGAATAGAAAATACATTATAAAATTCATTTTATAGATGTAATATAAAATTGTAAATTTTATGATACAAAATTGAAAATCTTTGGGAAGAACCACATGCAAAGATTATTTTAGCTTTAAAAATGGTTTAAGACGGTGGTCTGATCTTACTCTCACTCTGAAAAAAACACAAATTACATAAACAAATCTATAATAAGCACCTTGAATTAACAATTATTTATTAATAACCACATTAGTCAATTATCTCATTAATTAGTAATTGCTTTAATTAATAATGAAATTATTCTTTTACACATACTGTACATTTTTAACTGTCAGAAAAATGTACATTATTAATGCAATACAGGGAAGTCAGTAGGGTAGTAATCATCACCGAAATAAACCAGGTGAAAAGTCGCTACCAGGTCTGCCATCAGTACGTTACAGGATACTGGATAAAGTTTCTTCAACCTTTTGTTGCTTGTCTTTTCTTTTGTAGCTCCAATTTTAATCTGAGATTATTTTCCCCAGGCTGAACAACTTCTTTAATATTTCTGGCAGTGCAAGTATACAGCTGTTAGATTCCCTCTTCTTTTGATCACCTCACAACGGACGATGTCTTTTCTCTCAGCACTTTACATTTGTGTTCTGAGATTTTCTGGCTCACAATGCTTCTAATACTGAATTAAGAGTAATTCTCGTCCCCCTTACTCTCTCCCAGTGTAATATGTCTCCACTCCTGCCTACTGCTTTCTTGTGATTTTCTTAGAGTTTCTATCAAATTTGAAATTGTTTCATGCCAGCCACTAATTTTCAAGTACCGTTTTCTTCCTCTCTTCATGTGGAAAACCACTTAAAAGCTTTTGATATTTCTTCCCTTAATCCCTGAGGATTGTATTTTTTTTTTTTTTGCAGAATTTTTCTTTGCTTACATTTGTATATTTTCTATTGCTACATTTGAACAGGTAAAGTTTGTAATGAATATTCAATTGGGTAGGCTAGTAGGTAGTCACTAATTTAGAATTGTAGTCTAAACTATGGATGTGCATTTTATTGTGATCTCAATTTAGATGATATTCATACTCTGGTAGTGGCTGGTCATCAAGGGAAAGAATGTAAAAAGAGAAGGAAAGTGTTGAATACTGAGTCTTGGGGTATCCCCAAAAATAAGAGATTGTGTAATTGAGAGGAACCAGCAAAGGGGATTAATTAGGATCAACTTGTAAAGTAGGAGAAGAATTAAGAATGTACGGTGTCGGCCGGGCACGGTGGCTCACGTCTGTAATCCTAGCACTCTGGGAGGCCGAGGCAGGTGGATCGCTCAAGGTCAGGAGTTCGAAACCAGCCTGAGCAAGAGCGAGACCCCGTCTCCACTAAAAATAGAAAGAAACTAATTGGCTAACTAAAAATATATAGAAAAAATTAGCCGGGCATGGTGGCACATGCTTGTAGTCCTAGCTACTCTGGGAGGCTGAGGCAGGTGGATCACTTGAGCCCAGGAGTTTGAGGTTGCTGTGAGCTAGGCTGATGCCACGGCACTCACTCTAGCCCAGGCAACATAGTGAGACTCTGTCTCAAAACAAACAAACAAAAAAAGAATGTATGGTGTCCTGGAAGCAAGGGTGGGGGAATGATTCTGAAGGAAAATAACAATCATCTGAATCAAATGCTACTGGTTTGATTCATAAGACGAGTACAAGAATATACTGTTGGGCTGGCATGCTTGGAAGTTATTAGCGACACTGATGGCAGCAGATACGATGAACCGTTAGCGTTGAACATAAAGATTGCAGTGAATGTTGGAAAGAATAAAAGAATTTAGAGATATTTAATGAATATCTCTACATATGCATATCCATACACAGACTTTATTCCCATATATATTTTCTTTACATATTTTGGGAAAAAATACATATGAAAGAATAACGGCCCTCAAACGATGTAGAGTTCTAGCCCCCCAGAACTTGGGTGGGACTCAGACATCAGAGTTGGAAATACTTACTGAATAAAGCCAAGTAATTTGCTTAGATCAGCCATGAGATACATAGGCAACTCTCCACTCATCTGAACACCAAGATTATTGTGATCATGACAAATAATTGGACTGTGCTTGAATTATTGGAGCTGATTATATTTTCTCCATCATAATTGCTCATATAATATCTGTAATGCAGCAGACAGCTTAAGGTAAATTTTCATTTTACTATTTGTCCCTAATTCTACAACACATAGTTTCCAAGAAATGTCTTCTAGGTGTATATTAGGTGATGTGATTTCCCCTATTTCCAAAGGTAGTAAGCCAATAAATGTTTGTAAAATTAAGAAAATAATTGTTTCTGATATGAAACTCTTTTTCTTTTTGACAACTGTATGGTGGAACAATAGCAACACAAATAAAACTTCAGGACCTAGTATTTTCTAAAAGAAAGCATATATTATGCTTTAATTTTATTCATAATTTATTTTATTTATAACATCTCTTTTCATTTCTGATATTGTTTATTTGAGTCTTCTCTCTTTCTTGGTTAATCTGGATAGTGTTTTATTAATTTTGTTTGCCTTTTAAAACAAACTTTTTGTTTTATTGATACTTTTTATCATTTTTTCATCTAAATTTTGTTTAATTCTGCTCTGATCATTATTTCTTTCTATTAATTTTGGGTTTGTTTTGTTCTTACTATTCTATTTCCTTGAGATGCATCATTAGACTTCCTTTGGAATCTTCCTACTTTTTAATTTTATTGCTATAAACCTCTCTTAGCATTGCTTTTACTACATCCCACAGATTTGGTATGTTCTTCCTTAAAACTCATTTGTTTAAAGGAAATTTTTGATTTCCTCTTTCATTTCTTCACTGACCCAATGAAGCACATTGTTTAATTTCCATGTGTTTGTATAGTTTCCAAAGCTCCTCTTGTTATTGATTTCTAGTTTTATTCCATTGCTGTCTAAAAATATATTTGATATAATTTTGCTTTTTTAAAAATTTAAAACCTTTCTTTCAATACTTTTAAATGTCCTTTTAAATACCATCTCTGGCCTCCATGGTTTGTGATGAGAACTCAGCTGTTAAACTGATAGAGATCCACTTTTATGTATTAAGTCACTTTTCTCTTGGCACTTTCAAGGTTTTCATTGTCATTTACCCTTTTGTTAAAAAATTTTACTATGATGTATCATAATATCTACTATAGTGCTACTATGGTACATCAAATCTCTTTGAGTTTATTTTTACTTTAAGCTTTTCAAGCTTCATGAATGTGTTAATTTACACAGTTGGGGTTTTTCATCAAATTTGGAAAGTTTATCACCATTTGTTCCTCAAATATTTCTTTCTGCCATGTCTCTTTTTCTTCTCTTTCTGGAATTCTATCATGTGTATGTTGGCTTCTTGATAGCAACCCAAGGCTCAATAAGATTCTGTTCTTTTTGTTTTGTCTTCTCAGACTGTGTGACTTCTGTTGTTGTACCTTCAGGTTCACTGATTCTCTTTTTAGCTAGCTCAAATCTGTGGTTCTCCTTTCATAAAATGTTTATTTATTACTGTACCTTTCAATTTCAGAATTCCTATTTGGTTCTTATTTACAATTTCTATCTCTATATTGATATTTTTTATTTATAAAACATTGCTGTCATTTTTGTATAATTGTTTACCCATGGTTTCCTTTGGTTCTTTGAATACATTTTTTAATAGTTTTGTCTATTAAGATGAGAAGTCATTCTCACTCAGGGATACTTTTTGTTACATACCCACCTCTTGTATATAGCCTACCTTCCCATTTCTTTGTCTGTGTGGTAATCTTTGTCAAATATATTTATTTTAGACAATATATTGTAACAGCTTTGGTATCAGGTGCAGCTTACTTCATCTTTTTCTGTTGTTGCTGGTTTTTACCGTTGTTATTGTTTCTCTCATTGCTTATTATTTGTTAGTGGTTTTCCTGGACTAATTGTATGGATTCTGTATTATCTATGGTGTTCAGCCCCTGAGTTCTTTGGCAAAGTGTGTGTGTGTGTGTGTGTGTGTGTGTGTGTGTGCGGTGAGGAGATTGTTATTTTTTTAAGTTTTGTAATTTGTTTTTGTATTTTTAAGCCTAATTTTCTAGGGATCATCCCTGGCTCATTATACTTCAGTGATCTGGCAACGACTAGTCAGAAGTTTCCTTAATTGTCTTGACTGTATTCTCTGTCTTTGCTAAGGGGATCTCTGTCAGAAGGCAGGACTTCAAACTCCAAGCTGTTTCCAAGACAGCCTTAGATTTTAGTTTTTGTTTCTGCTGGTCTTAAGGTTACTAAGAGGAGAATTGCTGGCACTTTCTCTTTATTTATGTCTTTCCTGGAAATGTACAGAGCATTCCCCCATGCACACAGCCTTTTGGATCAACAGGAATATACAGTTTTCTCAAAGTTTCTTATGGTTGATTAGTTTTCTAGGATCTCTTTCTAAGTAATGTGTTTGGCCAGGCTCTTATTTACAGCAATTAAAATCAAGACCTAGGCAGCTGAGATTTTGTCATCAAATTTGTATTTTTGCTGTTATTGTTAATCCCCTGGAAATAGATTTTTTGTTTGTTTTCCTGATCTCAGGTCTACGATAAATTAAATAGTCAACACACTATGGAAATAGAGTTTTCTCAAGGAGCTTTAAGTACGGACAAAATGTTGTTTGTATTTTTGGGGTGGTAGTTTGATAAGGGCTCTAAAAGAAGTCAGTCTTCTCTGTTGATTATAAGACTGGAGACTTTTCAGGCAAGAACAACAAGGATCTCAGGAGAGAGAGAAGATGGGAAATTCAGCCCTGAATCGAAACATCACAAATTCCTCTGTCTTAGTGAAGTTCAGAAGTTTTCTCTGGATAGATGATTTTCAGTGCATTTTATGGATGTGTTCAACATTCAGAGCTCCCAAATGGTTATAATTCCCAGTTTGCAAGTATTTTCATTGTTCTTTTGGAAGAATAAGTTTACCAAAGTCCTCTCTTTTCCATTCTGGAAGTCAGTATCATCCCTTCATTATTAATGAATATGTCTATTATTTTTTTTCTGCTAAATATTATACCATATACAACAGTTGGTTATTTGATATCTAAAATTCAAGAGAGATAAATTGATAAAGATGTAATAAAAGATGTCAAGATGACAGTTTTTAAAGTGTTTCAATGAGTGCCACACATTCTCCTTTTTTTAACCCATATACATGGAAGTCAAAATGTGTATGAAAGTGATCTTGTAGCAGGCATAAGTTGAAAAGACAAAAGGAAGAAAAGAAACAATAAATGCAAACTTGAACACAAAATTGATGAGTATAAGGATTCCTACCATTTAAAGACATGAGACATCTTACAGGAGTAAATTTCAACTAATTTTAGGCTGTCAAAATTTTTGAATTTCTTAGTGCATGTGTGAGCAAGGGTTTTTCAGTGACGAATATTATAGTATCTTTAGCTGCTCCAGTTATTGAGTTGTTCCCTGTATCTAATTGCCAGCAAAAACTGATAGCTTTAGTTACATGAACCAGGCATTAATTTTGAATAACTGAATATAATTAATATTATAGTAAAAATACTCCTGTTCAATAAAATCTTTCTATAGTTGTTGGACTTCTTGATAAAAGCCATTCTCACTGGGGTTAGGTGATGTATCACAGTTTTGATTTGCATTTCTCTGATGATTAGCAACATTGAGCATTTTTTCATATGTTTATTGGTCATTAGGGAAGAGTAATTAATATAGTGACAGCGATGCATACAGTGACTACTGAGAGGATGGTGTCTCTTTACCTGGTGAGAAAATACTGAGATCTTCATTTGTAAAGGGTTGGCTATAGATTTTTATGTGGAAATATAGACTTGTTTGTTTTTGTAGAGTAGTTAAATACATGTGTACTGCTATATATAAAAGCTGAGTAATTGAATAACCAAAGAGGCTGTGTTAGCTATTAATTTATAGCCTTTCTGCTCTGTGACAGTGTTGGGCCTTGTAAATATATATATGTTCTGCCAGTCAGCACAATGTTAAGCCTTGACAGTAGTGATTGCTAAAATAACTTTTTCTTTCTGTTTCTGGTGGATATGCTGTTCTTGTTTTGCTGCTCTGGAGTGTGTGGTATTATTTTGTAGTATCCTGGTGGTCAGCACTAAGCAGCACTTCCCCATTCTTCTCCCAGCACCCCCTCCCCAACTGGGTGGTTTCTTGAGGAAACATGCACACTAGCATGAAAGGCTTTGAGCCTGCCAAGAGATCAGTGACACTCCTCAGAACACCCCAGCTGGCTTCTGGGTGACTCAACAACAAGAATTCCCTACACCCAATGCCAAGGATCCACAAAAGCTTTCTCGTGAGTTTAGGCAGTGCTTTCAGCTGGCTTTCCAGAAAGTCTACTGCAACATGCACAGTAGTTTGCTACTAGAATTTTATGAGTATCCCAGAAATTGTTTCTCCAACTGCCAGTTACAGCTCTGACCAGAAACATTAGAAAACTCTACCATTTTGAAGGCATCAGCTACCCTCCCCAAGAGGTCTGATTTGCTCCCCAGCCTCCCTAAGGATTTTACCCTTCAAAGGGCATTCCTTCTTTAGGTACCCTTATTCAGAACTAAAGCATCCTTTAGAGCAGTGGTCCCCAACCTTTTGGCACCAGAGACCAGTTTCATAGAAGATAATTTTTCCACACACTGGAGTGGGAGCTGGTTTGGGGATGATTCAAGGCCACTACATTTATTGTGCACTCAAACCTCTCTGCTAATGATAATCTGTATTTGCAGCCTCTCCCCAGCACTAGCATCACTGCCTCAGCTCCACCTCAGATCATCAGGCATTAGATTCTCATAAGGAGTGTGCAACCTAGATCCCTCACATGTGCAGTTTACAGTAGGGTTCATGCTTCTATGAGAATCTAATGTCTCCGCTGATCTGACAAGAAGCAGAGCTTACACAGTGATGCAGTGATGCGGAGCAGCTGTAAATATAGATGAAGCTTCGCCCACTTGCCCGCCACTCACCTCTTGCTCTGTGGCTCCTTCCTAATAGGCCATGGACCAGTACTGGTCCACAGGCCCAGGGGGCTGCAGCTTTAGAGTTTCTTTTTTTTTCCTCCACATAAGCAATTCCCTGTCATTCTAATCCCCTGTTAATAACTCTTTATTTTAAATGTTTTCTGCTCAAATAAAAGGGTGATTTCTCTATCTCGATTGCATCCTAACCATTAAACTTTTGCAGAATCTACTAGTAAAGAACTGATTGTGTAGAGATGTAGGTTTATTTCACATAAATGAAAGCATATAGCATAAGGTCTGCTCATACTACAGAATGTGACGTATTGTAGAAATGTCATGTGTGGCTCCCTTAACCTATTTTATTTTACATGTCCAAGGAAAAGTTAACCCATGTCGCTGGCAGTATGGATTGAAGAGGTCAAAAATTTAAGGTTCTATCAGATGCAATGTTAAATGTTTGAAAGAGTGGGTAAAACTTCAATCATAAATGCATGACATAAATTCAGAATATATTTAGAAAGTAAAAGTGTAGCAAATCTTTGATGTCATCCTTCCCTATTTCAAAGCAAAAGAGGAAATCCATAAATACATATTTTCTTGCTCATAGAATGGGATAATTTACAAGACAAATGTTAATATGTTTCTATAAAATAAAATCCTGCTTGATATCTCAGGGGAAATAAGATTTTTAAATGCAAGTTGTACAGAATATCAGTTTCTAAATATCTCTGCACGTTACCTTAATGAACAATTTAGAAGAAGGTAAATTTGATTTTTGTAAACCTGCTGGCCACATTAATTTTTCACACTGTTTGTAACTGGACAACCTTACAATCATGATACATCTTGTTCTTCAGCATATCAATCACAATTTTGATCTCTCTTCGATGACTGGTAAAATGAATATCTATATCAGAGCATGCCTTGAATTTCATCTAGAGTAATGAACAATGAAAAATGTTTAAATAATACATGTATTTGAAAATAAACATTTTCAAAATAAATATGTTAAAATATTTAAAATAACTTTAGTGCATGAGCAACAGGTCTTTATGCTATTCATCAATTAGCCATTAGATTTTGACTTTATTGGAAAGGGAGCATGCTCTTTCTTGGTCAAGGTAACTATTCTCATCTGAGGAAGTTCCCACCGATTGCCGGGGAAGGCTGTCTTTGGGCAGCACTCTCAGAAGCTGGCGTAGACAGCTCTTCATTTCCGAATGCACAGCTGGGTGATGCGTCACGACACCCACAGAAAGACTGAAAAAGGATGATGTGTGCTGCTGGGGTTGATATCTAGGTTGCTTTTCTTCGTGGGATGGGTAGTCTCCCTTCCTCACGGATGTTTCCAGCCACACACTGCACAGCTCTCCCACACAAATTTTACAGCTACAGCTTCTGACATTAGTCCACAGTACTGGGATCTCTCCCTGTTCCACTGTGAGTGTGCGTGTATGCCTGCGTGTGTGAGCCAGCAACATATGTTTCTCAGGTGGTATTTGACCTTTGGAGCAGGCCCTCCCGTTACGATCAGTCACTTGTTGTCACTTATTTAATATTTCATGTGGATTGATGTAGCTCTCTGCTTTAATAGAACTAATTATTTTAAGAATGTTTCAGAGTCTGCTTTTAGTCTTCAGTGTAATGTTACCTGTTTTCCATCTTTTAATGAGTCTGCTTATCTGCTCTTCATATTTTCCAGAACTATTACCTAATTATGTAATTTTTATTTATATCTGAACTGCTTCATTTATCGTTTCTGTTACTTTCAGGACTGATAACCAACAGGGGTAGCTACAGCGTGTGCCATTTTAACTGAAGGGTGTGATTGACAGGTTTACATGACCGTGTTCATGCATTACTTATGAACTTTATTTATTTACTTATTTATTTATTATGAACTTTATTTATTTCAGCATGTTATAGGGGTACAAATGTTAAGGTTACGTATATTGCCCTTGCCCATCCTCCCCCGTCGAGTCAGAGCTTCAAGCATGACCATCCCCTCGTCCCCCCTCCCATCTGCCCCACACCCGATAAATGTTGTTCCTGTATATCCACTTAGGTGTTGATCAGTGAAACCAATTTGCTGGTGAGTACATGTGGTGCCTGTTTATCCATTCTTGGGATACTTCACTTAGTAGAATGGGTTTCAGCTCTATCCAGGAAAATACAAGAGGTGTTATAACACCATTGTTTCTTATAGCAATAATGTGTTTAAAGATACGGTTTTTTAAGATATAATACTATCGCATATTTGATAGGCCACAACATATTGTACACATAACTTTTACGTGAACCGGGAAACAAAAAAATTCATGTGACTGGTTTTACTGTGATATTCTCTTTATTGTGGTGGTGTTATAGAACCATACCCATAATATTTCCAAAGTATGCCTGTATTCAGTTTGAAATCCGTGTTATTTTCTTTATCACCATTTTCAAATAAATTTTTCATAAACTATACAGCTTTCTATTTTTTAATATTGTCTTTCCATTCTGTGAACTTTGAAATCAAAGAAAACATAGCATGTATCTATTTAATACTTTAAATGACAATATTTCTATAAAACTGAAAATTTTAGAGTTTTATTTAATCAATGGAAGCCTTATTAAAGGTCAACTTGAATATCAAATGTTACATAGTGGGAATTAAAGCAGAGACTCTGTTAATATTAAGGGAAGTAAAAAATAATATAAATACTATTGCAATTTACATTGATGTAAACACTATTTGAATTTGTTGATTATGTTAAGCAAAATATCATTATCTTGCCTTTTTTCCCAAGGTAATTAATGACATGATTATTTTGATAATTATCTTCATGAGTACTTAAATTTTTTTCAATAAAAATATTTATTTTCAGAATATATATTCATTCATTCCTTGAATTGATAAATAGTGCTTTCTTCAGTACACAAGTCATGAAACTAAATGCTGTGGGGTATAAAAGTGATGATGTAATACATAATTAGTGGACTTAAGAGTCATGCAGAGGTGTAGTGGAAACAGAGAAGAGGTATTAAAATAAACTCAATGAGTAGTTGGCAAAGCTAGAAGCCCACGGATTAATTTTATTTTGTAGATTAAAAATACCTGTAAAGGTTTTTAGGGTTTACCTTTCACAGAAAGTGTCAGGGATGGCGGCCATGAAAACAACTTGCCCAAGGACAAGGGGCAGTGGAATGTGAGAGTATGAGGCCCCAAGAGTACACCGTTCTCTTCACTGCTAACCCTGGTCACCTAAAACGTGACTCTGATCATGCCACTGTCATGATCAGAACCACAAAGTGTGCTCCCATTAGCAAAGAGGGATTCTTATGAGCAGGAGTTTGCCTGTTTTCAAAACCTTTTGCAGGGCGATGAGAATGTCTTAAACCACATACAGGTGATAGCTCCTCATCATTATGAATGTATTAAATGACATTGAATTGTACTTTTTCAAATGATTAATGGTTAATTTTATATTTTATAAATTAAACCTCAATAAAATAATAAAGAGGGTTGAAATATAAATATTTTGCCCCTTTACTTTGGCTCAAGTTCTCAAACACCCACAGCCAATGGGCTCCTTCACATGCCTTATTTTCTTTCAGTCTATGCCACTGAATTGGATCAATAGGGATTCTCCTGCCTTGAGTGCACTTTTGCCTTCATCATAAGATCAAATGCCTTTGTAGGGAAATTCCTGTTACTCCGTGTGCCCTTAAAATCTCCTAGCTCATGTTCAAATCAGAAAAATATATCATTAAAAAATGTTAGCATACTTTTATTCTTTTCTAGGCATTTCTTCTTCCAGATTAAGCCACAGGAGAAATTAGGTTTGTTACAGAGGAAATGAAAGAGAAATGAGGAGTTAATGTTCAGATTTAGCACACAGATGGCTCATTCCATTTCTTAGAATAGCACTGTCCGATAGAAATATAATGCGAGCCACAAAGATAATTTTAAATTGTCTGGAAGCACAATTTTTAAAACTAAAAAAAAAAATTAAATTAATTGTATTCAACCAAATTTATCCTTAAAATTTTCTTTCAACATATAATCAATGTAAAATATTATTGAGCTATTTTATATTATGTTTTTCACAAGTCTGCAAAATGTGGTGGATATTTTACACTCATGACACATCTAATTTTGAACAATCCACATTTTTTTACTGAATAGCTACTAGTGGCTGGTAACTACTGTATTAGACAGGACAGCCCAAGAAAACACTTGGAGTGCCAATGGTCCTATTGTTGAAAAAAGTGATTTTTTAAAAAATTGTCCAAAATATTTAAGCTTCCTATACAAAAGGCAGACTTGGCTACATGAATGTTCAATGTTATCGTATACTACAGTTAAAAACACCACAATATATAATGGAAAAAGTAGTTCTTCTTATTCTTCCAGGAAGTGAAGAATTCCTCTATGTTTTCTTCTGAGAGTTGGAAGTGTAGGGAATAATATGAAACCAAAGGGAGGAAAGCATGAAGTCACACTGGCTGTGTCTTGGCTACAGAATGCAAATTTAAATTCTGAAGAGAATGGATATTAGGTAGGTTAAACTGAAAATTTTAAAAAAAATGCAAGGGTTAATCAGGGTGCTCTTGTGCCAAAAACATAGTTATAAAGAAGTAATTTGCAAATTATGAGAAGATAGTCATTTAATTTATATCTGTTTTACTTTATGTAACAAATGAATAAAAAAAAGACAGACTACCCAAAAGTTACCAAAAAACATAAATAAATATTTCATATAAAAACACATTCAACTGAGCAATAAGTATATTAAAAATACTTAATTTCCTTAGTCTTCAGTGAAATAATATAAATTTACACATGTAAGAATGGCTAAAATGAAAATGAATGACAATTCTAAATATTGTGAGGGAGATGTATATACAATATATTATACACTGCTGGTGAGAATGTAAATTTGAACAATGACTCTAGAAAGCTCTTTGTCCTTATCTTCTAATATTAAATATATGCATACTCTTTGCCCCATGAGTACATTCCAAGATATATACACAAATTGAATTCCTATATTTGTTAATTACAGTATATGTACTAAATTATAGCTATAATATTTATAATAGCCCTCACCTCCCCAAAACATAATTTAATGCCCATCAAGAATTGAGTGATAAAATGAAATACATTATATTGATACAATAAATGCTATAAAAATGGCTATTGGCAATTAGAAAAAAATTATCTGCATACAATCCTGTGGATTGATGTCACTAACAAAATACTAAGCAGCATAATGGATAGGTTGGGGATATAGAGTGTTGGAGACTTAAAGAAAAGTATGGGAGTCTGAAAGAGTGATTCAGGAGGGTAGAAAATTAGTAGACAAAGAGAATGTAGTAAGTTAGAACTGACAGCCCAGTGGAGTAGTGGTCAGTAATTTAAAGTAAGAGTAGTCAATATGATTATATGTTTTTCATGGAGCTTATTCCCATGGAGCTCCCAATCAGGGTCCAATATCTGGGCAAGAACTTTTCTCTATAATGCCACTATCTGAGTCTCACTATTTCTTAAAGTATCCAATTTGAACATCTGAAACAGAGACCTTAGACATTACTGTCCTCTGTGTTTTTTTTTTTTTACATTCTTTCCCTGATTACACTGTATTTTCTGGGGAATTTTTTAAAAAACATTGTCTTTCAAATGCAATTGCTTTCCTATCCCATGTAATTGCCAAGTCTTTTGCTTTTTTTTCTGAGATTCATTTGCACCTTTTTACATGGCAATTCCTTGTTATTTTCTCAAAATTAATTGGCTTTAAAACTAGGGGTTGCAAAAATCTTATGACACGTCTATAGAAGAAGCAAGACTTTTTCACAGTCCTCTAGGTCCCACATGTAATAGGTTTAAATTTGGTTCTTAAGGGAGAATAATGCCATGTTAATTCAAATTTCTAAATCAGATGAAACTGCCTTGCTCCCAATTCTTGAACAACTGGAAAATGCAGCCACGTATTGACAAGATTACCCAGTCGTGTTTCTCAGAACTGTTGGAGGTTGGTGTCACGAAACACGGTGTGGATGATTCTTCCATATCATTCGTTGTGGCATCAACCATTTGCCCATTCTGCTGGATACACTAAGGCCAACTAATGATCATTCAGCATTACTCTGGGAAAACTCAGGCATGACTCTGACTGAGTTGCTGAAAATTTTGTAAACTCTTTCAGCAATCTCCCTCCTGCTATCAGGTTAGCCCCGTACTTTGAGAATCTCATCTAGACTTCACACAAGTTCATGTGCAGCCACAGACGGAATGTAGATTTATTTTTTTTGTCTTGAACTTTATTAATTTAGAGGAGTCTTTCTTCAGAAAAGAATCCAATATTATTAAAACAAGTTTAGGTGTTAAAGTAAATATTTATTAATAATAAGAAAGAAACATTACTTAAAAACTGCAAAATACCACCAACATCATAACTTAAGAATATTATCCTAACATTTGTGTTAGTTAACTACCAACACACTTCTAGAATATTGCTTTTTAATATACTCTTTGATAACCTCTTCATATATAAATAAAATTTTATTCTATTTTTATAATGAGAATAGAATATTATTTGAAATATTCTATTAGCAAGATTGATTATATTGTTGTTTTTTATTATTGCTAGTTAAGGAAATTTTTTTCTTCTCAGCTTTTTGTTTCCTTAGTCATGACATCACACTAAGATGACATTCTACAGCCGGGACTACACAGAACATGTTCTTTCACAAACATATCTACTCGCACTTTGTGGTAAGGCTATGATCATGTACCTTACAAACACTAGAATTCTTTTTTTTTTAATGTCAAACAAATTATATTGTTTTATATACATACACACACACACACACATATAAATTACAATTGTGTATTTTGCAACATTGAGCATATTTCTGTCAAGAAAAAATTTCTATTTCATAAGGCAGAAATGAAAACCAATTATTCATTTATAGTTATGCACATCTAATAACTCTTCTACAGATTAGTTTCAATTTTGAACACTTAATATCTTGTTTTTATTTCTTTACTATGCACATATTTTTCATTCTTACTGTCATAGAGTACATATTGTGGCATGGTGTTGAGGCTGTCACTGTCCTTTTATTATGGTAAGTGCTATGACAATAGCTATCTTATCCCTGGACGAGTTATGACAATGGGTGTTGGAATTCCAGGACACCATCCCTTCAGCATGACAGGTAAGATGGTGTAGATGGAGATGAGGCTGATCAACATAAATATTTTCCACTAAACTCATAATAAATCATCTCCAACTTAACCTCCCATTTATCACTTACCAAAAATGCTGGTCATCATGTTATGCTACAAGACACAATGGGATGTATGATGGAGGGGAGGCACCATGGAAAGAGACAAGATTTTAATTAAATGTAGTCCATATAACTTAATTTTTCTAAATAAAACAATAACAACAACCGAAGAAATAAATAAACCCCAAGCATTCCAGACCTTGTAGGATAAAATTCAAATACACACGCTAATCTTTTTTTGTCTACACAAAATTTGTTCCAGCTAAATTATTCTAATATTGCCTTTTTAGAAACCCCATTCCTTTGCTTCCCTATCATATAATTTTGTGGTCATCTACATCTACTCAACGAATTTCCATTTTAACAACAATAATATTTTTGAAGATAAGCAGAAACACAATACAATGAGAAGTGAGGTTTTTTCCTCCTTTAAATGTCATTATTTTCCACCATTCTCTATTCAGTACATAGTTATTTTTTATCTTTTACTTTCTTTAAGTCTATGTTTTAATATACTCTCTTTTTTAAATACTTTAAGTTCAGGGGCCACCTTTCTTAGCATCACCTCACTTATAAAGTTACAAATACCCTCTATCAATCCCATGTCCTTAATAAAGCATACTTTATTTAGTGATAAAAATACATTCCTTCAAAGAGGGATTAACATATCTTTCATACTCAGGTTAACATTAAATACAATTTTCTTTAAATAGTAAAGATTGCACAGACATTTTCAAATGAATGAAAGAATGAATCCAAAGACAATTATAATTTTGTGTCTAGATGTAATTTATTGCTTTGAAAATAGTTTTGTGATTAATTCTTGTTCTTAGCTAATTTAATAAGAAATCTTGATTAAAGCATCTAGTATACTTCAATTTGCACTTATTAAATTTAAATTATTTTGCATGCAAGAAATTAAGGCTCCTTTTTAGCCAGTATTACTGGAAAGTTTTTATCATTAATATTTTAGAGCCAATATTTTAGCTAAAATGTTCTACTCTAAGCACCTTCTTCTTTTGAAATTAATAAATAATTATCAACAGATACCTTTGGAAAATTGATTGTACAATATCTTAACTTCTTGAACAAATTATGCACATAAAACATAATAACTTATTCTCTTGATCAGTTTTCCTTATGAATATTAGTTTTTATGATTCAGTGATGCCTGCATGACTTGATGAAATCTATTTTTGTATCTAATAAAGATAGCTCCAGAAATTTGTGCTTTTCATAATTTGGTAGCTTGCTTTTCATAACAGATTTTGTTTTTACATTCTCTGTCACTGACTGATAGAATATCCTTCTTTGGCCATTATATAGAACTATAGCAGCTTCTTCAAATTATTTTAGCTGCATTTCTAATATGCTGTCATATTGAAACTTAGATAAAAATTTGATGTCATCAGTCATAAACAACCATAAATAACATCTGAGAGAAAGCATGATGAAAGGTCCATGCAGAAAAAAAATCATTATTTCCAGTAGCTTATAACTTTCATCTGTCTTCCTAGCTATCTATTGCTACCTATGCTTATCTCTGATATTTGACTATCACCTCTGTACATTTGTTACATAGCTGAGTGTTGGGGAGTTATGTTATACGTTATACTTTTATGAATTCTACCTAAACTGGCTTAGAGTAGCTTAACCTTTGGTCCCTTAACTCATAATTTACTATATTTAGTTACTCTAATTAACATCAGTAAAGATACTGACAAACTTTAATCTTCTTATTTTCTGAAGGCCCTTTTTAAAAGTACTGAAGAGCAGAGTAAAATTTTTTCTATATTTGGTGTTGTTATTCTTGTTTCTGTTTCTTTGATTTTTTTTAATAGTCACCATTTCCCAGATGCTGTATAGAAGGATATTTCTGTGAATAGATTTAAGAAGGTATTAAAACATAATAAGTTTAGAGAACATTTCAATCATTTACTGTGAATATAGAGTTTGAAAAGATGTGAAATAGAGCAAATTCCATTACACAAATAGAAAGACAATTTTCAACATTTTAAAACACCATAATCATGTCACTTAGGGTGACAACTCTTGCTATTCGATGTTCCAGAGCATTTCTATTTTTCAAATCGACAAAAGATTTAGTTGATCAAAATGCATTATGTCACTCCACATACTGGGTGCTGGGAATAATGTACTAAGTGATATAGACAATGTACCTTTTTTAAATAAAAATTTTAATCTGAATCAGTTAAACATATACATGTATAAACATAGAGAAAGGTAATAATTATATGAGTATAAAAACCAAAAAGAGCTAAGTCAATTCTAAGTGTCCCTGAAGGATTCTCAGAGGAAGTTATGCTGGAGAAAAGATATGAAAAAGGACCTTAAATTATTTAGACTTTAAATGGACTTTGGATATTGCAGAAAGAATGAAGAGAATGTACCACTGTCTCTGAATCAGGAGAAAACATGCTATATTTGAAGAACTAAATTAAAAATGAAAGTAGAGGGGAATGTGCCATGTGGTAAGATATAGTCACAAGCCAGATAATGCAAGATGTTTTAGATCATTTTAAGGATTTTGGATTTTTTTTCCCTAAAAATAATTGAAATTCATTGAAAAATGTCAAGAAATGGAGTGACAGTCTATGATTTTCATTTATAGAAGTTTATTCTGAGTGCGACATGGGTGATGGTTTGGAAGGAGCCAGGAAGGGATACTGGAAGAGAAAATAGAAAGCTGTTGTAACATTGCAATGGAAGAAAACTGATATCCTGGGAGAGGCTAGCTTATTTTCAATCCATTAATATTATTTTCATGTTCTAATATTTTGAAAGTTAACGTTCAGTTTTTTCAGAGGATAAAAAACCTTTCATAAAATGCTCCTTTAATGAGTTAGCAAGTCTGAAATAGCAAAGCTTCGTTTTGTATTTGAAGGACTTAAAAATGATTAAAATTTGGAGTCCCCATGAAATTGGTTATACATTGTTCTCTGCAATAAAACAAATCTACAGAGAATTGCATAAGAGGTGAAATTACCTTAAATTTAAGTAATAGCTTTTAAAACCATAAAGCTTAACTCTACATGAATTACATCAATAACATCTGTAAAGAAAATGCACATCCATTGATCACCATAGAAGCCATGTTCCAAGGTAGTGCCAGGGAAGTTATTAGAATGTGGGTTTTTCCAGCAGCTATGCCGTCTACTAACTATTCATACTGGA
The DNA here is from genome assembly GCA_963574885.1 of Lepilemur ruficaudatus. Classification (NCBI taxonomy): domain Eukaryota; kingdom Metazoa; phylum Chordata; class Mammalia; order Primates; family Lepilemuridae; genus Lepilemur; species Lepilemur ruficaudatus. The sequence continues at coordinate 37,617 of CAUYRT010030933.1, forward strand.
ACAAGTTACTTGACCTCATGAATGAGTTACCTCATCTGTAAAATGTCAATAGTAAAAACCCCCCATGGCAGGGTCGTTGTGAGGATATTCGTAGTGTGCTTAGCAAAGTGCCCACGTGTATATGGTTAGTAGAAAAGAGGGAGTTGCTAATGCAAACCTGGCAATGTCCATTTAAATATTTTCCAGAAGAGAACATTTATCCTTTCTCTAGAACAATTTAATTATTCAGTGTTCATCAATAAATTGTGAATCTAAATTTATCCTTCAGATTCTGTGAATTAGTCTAATGGGAGGAATAAATCGTCTGAGAGGTGAATCCACCCTTGGTGGAGTAGTCTGTTTCTGAGGAAGGAAGACTAACATCAGAGCCCAAATGGCAATAAATGCAAGAAAGCAATGCCACCAATAAGATCTCTCTGTGCAGGCGGCCACAATTACCTCAGTACCATCACCTTGAACTCCCTTCCTTACACTTTTTACAGAAAAAGTTTTTACACCTGCAGGTTAAAAAGGTCACCCTGCTTTAGTTATATGAATAAACACCTCTATTCAACCAAAATAGTGTGTAAGTTTTATTATGCTTCCATATAATATCAAACATATATGCAATGGTGCTACAAAATCATCAAGTTAGAAATTTTTTTTTTTTTGAGACAGAGTCTCACTTTGTTGCCCGGGCTAGAGTGCCGTGGCGTTAGCCTAGCTCACAGCAACCTCAAACTCCTGGGCTCAAGTGATCCTTCTGCCTCAGCCTCCCAAGTAGCTGGGACTACAG